>JAOEGS010011401.1:12425-22663 GCA_025447755.1 Corythornis vintsioides | reverse complement strand
GAAGGACAAGAAGAGTGGAGAACAGTTGGTTATGGTCAGCACATAACTATTCCTCTCGGCCACTTCTTCTACCTCCCTTGCCCATGTTCTGCTACAGGAGGAAAAAACAATACCACCCTTTGTAGGATTATCACAAATGTCATTTAATCAATAATGTATCAAAGCAAACAAATTAAAAAAAAATTAAACAATAATGTATCAAATCAAATCAATTAAAAAAAAATGTGGAAAAAGATGAAATTGTAAGGATATGATCTTGGTGAGGAAGATCTTAAATGGTGTCAGTGCTGATGTACCATGTAATCATAGGCAGGATTGAAATAGTACACAAAGGACACAGGCATGAATTTATTTGTCAAAAGCATTCAGTTGCTTGCATAAGAGTCTTTCAAAAATCTTTTCTAAAGATTACATTTGGCACTCCCCTGGGACTGAAAAAGTGTCTCAAGGCCTGAATTACCAGTTACAGAGTAAATATCAGTGCAACAGTATCACTTACATTGAGCTGCCCTAATACTGCCTGGTACATGAGAGCTGGACCCATAATTTGGAACTGGCATTTTCTTACTCAACGCTAGGAACAGAAGACAGGGGATTTTATGCTGTTGAGTCTGTATTTTTAATAAACAAACAATACCAGATAATAATTAGATGTGGATTTAACAGTTCTAAGGAATAGCTGCTGCTGACACAAATAAATGTTTGCCTCTAAGCAATGCTGTAATTCTTTACTAGGAAAATACTAAAAATGCATTTCAAAAGGAAGGTTTGACAGTCACAGAGTCATTTATCTGGTGACATGGAGCTGAAAGTTCTGTAATTCTGGTAGGTGAGCTAACCTATCTAAAATGTAATTCTAAACTAAAGACTACATGATCTAAATCTTTGACTTACACTTGTGGCCTCTGATGAGTCTTACAAATTTCTATGGAACGTTCTGTCCAAAAACATGAATAGCAAATATTTAGTAATTCAGTGTAGTTTAGATGGCCGTAAGAAGATCACCTTGCATTTGCTGTTGGCCAAGAGCCTGTACAACTGTCAGTAGTAGTAGTTCAGTTTACAGAGGTATCTCAAGGGTCTCTGATTTCTCTGTCAGACTTCAAATCTGCAATACTATAGTCTGATTAGTGAAAAGATTTTAATAAACCTGACAACTTCTTGTTGTCATGGTTGCAGAGAGGTACTCAACAGTACCCAGATAACTCCAAAAACCAGTAAGCCTATGTATTTCTGTGAGGAAGCTCAAAATTAAAGCAAGTGCCAGAATTTTTTTATTTTATTTTTTTCTTCTTGAAAGGTAAAGTAATAATTTCTCAGTGTCTAGTATTGCTTTTGTAGAGCAGTAGGGGTAGAAGTGAATTATGTTAGTAGGACATACAGTCAGTTTATAGTGAATTGCATTACATTCTTTACAGGTTCTTTAGCTTTGATCTATTTTAGAAGAGCCTATCAGGAGCTCAGATGCAGTCATTTGTTACTATTCTACTTAGAAAGCTTTCCCTGACATCTAGCCAGAATCACTTTTGTTTTCAGTTAAGCTACTCTGATTTTTTCCCAACTTCAGTGGTTCTGTGCATAAAGCACATTTGATCTGAGGTTGGCCAAGGCTCTGAGCAGCCTGGTCTAGTTGAGGGTGTCCCTGCTCCCTGCAGGGGGGCTGCACTAGATGACCTTTGGATCTCCCTTCCAGCCCTAAACATTCTATGATTCTATGATCCTTGTTTTTTAGCATGTTAGGAGACATGATGCTAGGAAATTGCTTTGAGCAGGGATAGGCACTTGGGCAATTTGGCACCCAAGATGAGGGGCGTTACTTATAAATGAGGCATTACTTTATGTGCAGATGTCTTCCACTACCATCTCATATCCATGCATCTAGGGAAAATATCAGGACTGGTTTGCTTTACCTTAGCTGTTTCTCTCCTGGGTAATGTTTTTGTGTACTGCTACACAACTTCATCTTTCTGCAGTTTGTCCTCACTGATGTTCCCTGGCAGAACATTGCCTGTTCCAAGGCAGCTTTAAACTGATCTAGGCTGGCATCCAGCAGAAATACAGAAGGTGTCATAAGGAACAGTCTTGTGAAGACAAGGAGACTGAAAATTGGTAAGATTGGTTGGCTGGGCAAGCCCTGAGGTGGTTTGTAAATGAGCAAAGTGCAGTTCTTCCTTCTTTCTGTATCTTCTATGCTTCTAACCTTGGGAGGATCTGGACTTCAAGAAAGGGATTTTTAAAATTTTTATTTATCTATTTATTTTACTGTTTTGTTTCGTTATTATGACTTTAAGATTTAAGGACTAGTAGATGCATTTTTTACTGTCCCTGCCACAGGAAACTACAGTGTTTTGGCAGTCTGTTGGTATCTTGTCTCTGTAAGTGATGATGATAGTAATAGGGCAGACAGGGCAAGGGACTGAGGGAAAATAAGCAATGTGTTCCGAAACAGCTACTTTATAGTTTAATTAGAATGAATCTTATCAGATATAAGCCCTCTACCAGATACGAGTTCTCATATAGTTCTTTGTTAGGAGATCTGAGAGCACCCTGAAGACTGGAAGTGTGTTCAGAGAAAATTCTGGGGGTTTATTTAACCTCAAAGAACAGGGGTTAACTTAGAACAAGCCCATGAAAGAGAAGCAGAGCAAAAAAAATATTCAAATGAACATGACCACCAGCTCTGCCAATTTCCTGATCCCTCTCCCCTTAATAAAATAATGCCTGCAGCCATAGACGGATTTATTTCTCTCTGCAGAGAAGAGAGAACTTGAAAATTAAGTTTGTTGGCTTGGTTTTACACATCTGATTTTTGGCATCTCCCATGACACTGTTGCATCCAGCATCCCAGCCCATTTTTAAAAGTTTCTGTGAATTCACTTCCCAGTGGTAAAGTTCATGATTTTAGAATCAAGATTTTAAAATACTTCTGATTTTTAAGAGAGCCCTCTGTTTTCAGGAAGTTCCTTGAAGTGAACTTTGATCTCAGGCTTCGAAGGACCTGAATGTGTAATGGCTTCTTATTAAGCAGTTCTCATCTTATACATTTGCAAAGTTCTCTGATGTCTTTGTGGTCACGTTGTTCTTCTGACAAAGTAATGTTAGACTGAATCTGTAAGTGGTAATAACCACCTTTCTTGCCAAGTGCTATCTGGGCAGCAAAATTAAAGAAGAAAAGAAAGGGTGTTGAATCGATATTTTCGAGTGTTGTGCCAGTTTGGGTTCAGTCTTCTTAAAATTCTGTGGAACATCAGAATAACAGTTTGTGTTTGTTTCTGATTTGGCTCTTAGCTTGCAGAGATGCTTGTCTTCAGGAACTGCCCGTTTTGAATTACCTGTCTGATAGATCTCTTGGTGAGGAGGAGTACCTTCATTCTTAGCCCTGGCATTGTAGTTAATTTTTGTTACCTGGCCCCTTCTTTTAGGATCCAAAAATCCTGAGAGCAGAAGAGATAGAAATGACATGGCAGAAGTAATATTCCTTTCTATTCATGCTTCTTCTTGCCTAGACTTGCTAGTAGTTATACCTGTGGCTGCAGAGATGGGAAGGACAGGAGCTAGGCTAAAAGCAGCTTTTTAAAATGACAAATTCTCCACCAAATTAAGAGGAAAATGTTTTTGATTAAGAGCGTATGTGTTTCTTGAACTCTATCCTAATTATATCTGCGTGTTCTCCTCTTCTGACTTGGCCAAGCCCTATCTAAGGTAGCCTGAGGTCTACTTTAATTTATTACATTTGGCTGTGATTCCTGAGGAGTCGTATGCCACCTGGCTAGGGCTAGAACAGGGCTCATCACAGATACACCCTTTCCCCACCCTGAGAATGGTGCTGTGGGCAGGAGTGTGTGGGAGCTGGATTGCAGCCCACTGGGTCATCCTGAAAATGGGAGCCCCCACTGAGGAACTTGCCAAGAGTATTTCAAGCTTTTCATTTTCAAGCTGTTTGGGGCACAGAGGACTGAAAACCTGTTGACTTCCTTCAAATACTACCATATCCTCATAATGAAAAATCTGAATGCTACCTTCCAAAGCTCTCTAATTTTAAAAATAGGCATTATGGCTTCTCACCAAAGTCAGTGTGTTTTGTCAGACCTTTTCTACTCAAAACCCTTCTTTAAACCAACACTGCAGTTTGCAAAGGTGCTAGTATTTTTGTCTCTGAAGCCTTTGAAAAAATGTTGCTTGCACAAGCAAAATAGGAATGTTCCAGAGTAGTTAGTTGCCCTAGTTAATTTACAAAATATGTTTATTGTTCATCTTGCTGAAGAGTTTTGTCATGCTGCTTCACGTAACTAAGGCCATATGAATACTAAATGCAATAAATTATTACAGACTACAGTGTTACACATTAAAGTGAGGTCTTGCTTTATGTAACCTGTAAACTATTTTTATTTTTTTTTTTTCCCCCACTCATCTGGATCAGAAATACTAGAAATGTTTGTACTTCTTGTCTATGGTTTTCCAGAGCTGCCTTTAGCCAGTTCAGATGGTAACTCTTGTGATAAGTGTAATGAATGATGTGTAAAATGAAATGAAAGTGTAATGAGTCTCTTCTCACTGCTTGCATTGGACATTACAGCTGATTGTAGCTGTATAAAATTAACATTGAGATGCATTTCCAGGTATTTCTGCTTATGACATTGTAAAACAAGGTATCAGAGTAATCAGGTCATTGATGACAGAATTGTTTCCCCCATGATAAAATATTCACAATTGTAGAGAGCAGTAAAGCTCCCTGGAAGTGAAGAGCTCATTTGTTCTTGGTTCTCTGAATCACGTTCACAAGGCACTGACTGAGTACATCAGGTATGGTTTTATGCATGAGTTCTGAGTAGAAGTGGGACCAGACTGGTAAGGCTTTGGGCGTGATCTGAATATTCCCAAAGTTTATGTTAGTGTAATGTTTAGAAGTGGAATTTTATCTGTTGTCTGAATTTTAGGTAGTTTGCTGGTGAAGAAAGCAGCAGTATTACAGTTTCTGGTTCATGACAGGTTTTGTGCAGCATCACCGTGGAAGTAATCTGTCTTGACATGACTGCAGGGTGCCAGTCTTGGCTTGATAAAGTCAGGTATGCTTTTGATGGTGTCACAAATGAACATGATCTTGGCCAGTTTTAAATGTGAATAAGCAACAGATATCAACAGCACCTCTGGGTCTGTTCCAGACGATTTTGTAGGCTGTGCATGTGTTAGTAAATTCCTTGCACAGAAATTAAAATTTTACCTTCATCCCTACTTGGGGAATCAGAGTTTATGAAGAAGCCTCTGTTTCTAGATTATTTCTCACAAATTTCTGTCCTGTATTCTTTCTGTGAAATACTAAACCAGCTTATCCTTTCACATGTATAATAGCAGCAACTATGGAGAGAGAAGGAACTGGAGAAGGCATGTGATTTTTGCCTTATACATTGTGAATAGTATGATGGGAATATAAAGCCAATCCAGGCTGTGTGCTGTATACTTCACCTCAGTGGAAGTGTTCTGAAGTTAGTTTTACATGAAGTACTCAAGGGGAAGTAAAAATTGTACTTTTAAAAACAGTTACAGATAAATTGCACAATAACCTGAAACACGGTGGATTGTTTTCTGTGCTGTTCCTTCTGTAGTGTGGTTTGGTTGTTCCTTGATTCCTTTTTCATTCATGCTCTGTTCTTTTATTTAAAAATAAAACGTTTAATGCATCTTTGGCTTTCTTCTTCCTGATTGCAGCTCCAGGGACATCCTTCCAGTTGCTACCTATGTTCTTTCAGGTTTGTAGCAGGAATAAAAGTCTATCCTTAAGAAGTCAGACTGAGGGGCTGCAGTCTTTATTTTGTTGCTCAATCTGTGTTGAAAGCATCTCTCAGGTGCTGTGTGTTGCTTATCAGTCCATGGAGCCTAATACATGACTGCTTTCAGTACTGCTTGACAACTTTTGGTCACAGGCATATGGCTTTCAAGCAAGAGGCAAATTTTGTAAGGTCATTTTCCAATTCACCCAGCCAGAGAGATCCCACAAGAGGGAAGTCTTCATTTTAATCTTTTGAAAATTCATCCGTGTCTGTTACTAAGCTTCGCACAAAAAGAGTTATCAGCATAACTGGCTCAATTGAAAATGGCTGATACTGTTTAATACAATAATAACACTGCTGCTGTTCATAGGGCTTCCCTGAGTGTGGCTCAACGGCCAGGTGTGTGTGTGTGTGTGAGTTGTGTAGCTACGCCTGTATCTGCAGGGTGAAGGAGGAAGGGTTGGTTTGTTGCCTAGAGGTAGTCAGAACTGTTTGGAAGAGCCTTAAAGCTGATGGCAATTACCAATGCTACCCCTTTTAGTAAAATCAATTAGCATTTGTACAATTAGTTTCCATCATTTTTTTTAAACCAAAATCCATTCTCTTCTTGGTTGTTCACTTCTTTGTGAGGAGGGCAACCGAAGGGCAGTTTTAAAGTTTCCATTTTTGCTGTAGATCATATCAGTCTGATAAGTAAGTTGCATGTGTGTCTTGCATATGTAAGTCAAAGTGTGACATTTTAAAAGCTCAGAGTACTTTATGCATAGCTTACAAAAATATCTGTGAACATGGGGTTTGTGAGGTCTGATATTACATAGATAAGTGTGAGCAAATGCACATACAGAAATCTGAGAGAAAGCGTTAAATGTGAAAAAACATGCTCATCAATTGCTTCTGTTTTTTTAATCTAAATAATTTAGTAATTCTTTACATTCTTAAAAAAGCAGCATCCATAAGAATAAAATACAGTGTGTTCTTTGTGACAGGTTGTGTCAACTGAAGAAAAAAAACCCCATCATTGTGAAGGAAAAGGATTTTGTTTCTGTTTTAAGTGCTAATTTCAATGCAGGCTCAAATTTGGAGCAATCATTGTATAAAACTACCGGTCCTTTTTTATTTTTTCTGGCTTATATAGTTCCATAAAGCTGCAGAGCCAGATCTGACAGAACAGCGGGTCTGGTAAAAGAACCTCGAGGAAGCTAAGTGCTTAAAAATTGGCATTTATCTTCTTTCATACAAAACCCATTAGAATATTCCTTCATACCTGAAATGAAATTATTTTCTTGAGCTGCTGTCATGTATGTTCAATAATTTTATCTTTCATATAAAGAAACATAGAGCCTTGGGATATCTAATGACAGAGGAATTGCAATGGAATATAGAAGTTATTTTTCCAACCCTTTCACATTGTTCCTGCTCGTTTGAGAGCACCTTTTATCTATCCATCAACATTTCAATGGTATAAGCAAAATTGTTTTTCTGTGAATAAATCCTAAAGACTAGTGAAGGGATGTAGTCTGTTGGAAATAGAGAATGATTCCTGGAATTGAAGTGGGAGAGGGTGATGAATTTACTGAGTAATTATCCACGTCCTTTGTATGGATCCATTGAAAATTTAGCTTAACCTTTCTCAGAAGACAAACAGAAGTTTCTATAGGTACAGCAGCTGCCTGATGCAGTGAGAAAATCCGACCACGGCCAAAGCCAATGCTTTGATCTAGGGGAAATAGTATTTTCACAACCAGTAGTGCTTTTTCACACCTTGTAGAAAGGAAAAGAAATTAACTTTTCCGCCACAGAAGTCCTTTGCTTCAGGATTTCACCCCTCCCTACCTCATGGTACATAGTTTGTTCATTAACTTTTATTGTAATGTGCCTCTGGATCCTTAGCCTTGCCGTTCAGGAGGATTTTGGAGAGTTTGAGTAGCAGTGAACCTTTTTGCTCCTCCAGGGAAGGGGGCTTTAGGAATGAGTAGTAATGTAGAATGTCTATGGTCATATGAAAGAAATGGGGCTTAATCTAGAAAAAAAACAGTTGAGGTCTGTTTTAGCTAATGGTGTGTCGGACAGCTTGTGTATATTCATTATTTCTTCCCTTGCTTCTATCCTTTTCCAGTTCTGCTCTAGTTCTTGAAGGTACCCACAAAAACTCCTATACTCATATCCTTCTCCACCTTGAGTAATTAAGGCTTTACTTATGAGCACAGCAGGAGAGAAGTGGGAATGGGTTGGAGTGGAGGGTTCAGGGTAGTCTTCTGGGTTCTGCTGCCAGTGAAGAATAGGTGAGAGAGGATGCAGGGATGTTGCAAGGCTGAAGAGGCAGCATCTTGTGTGCAACTGGAGTGGTAAGAAACAGGTGAAGGGAAATAATACTAGTGTATGGTGGAAGCCATTCATCTTGCTATGTGTGGAGTATGACACCTGCTGATAGAGAACCTACCCTGGGAAATGCCCTCAAACAAAGAACGTTTTGCAGCTTGGTGTAGCTGATGTGCATTAGCAGAAAGAAATAAGGAGGTTTACTGTTACTGGTGCTGGCAGCTGGTTAGATGGATGAAGGCAGCTGGCAATGCTCTGAGGAAACTGGAAAGATGAATGAGTGAATGAAGTGTCCAGGCTTTGAAATACGTTTGCTTCTGATATATTTGTAGACAGACACGTGTCCTTCACTGGACCTGTGATCAGCAACTGCAGTAAGCATATCCTTCATTTTAGGCCAACAACCTGTTAGCAGTCATCATTCTGTCTTCCTTAGTTGGAGATAATTTAAATACATGCAGTACTGCCTCTCCAATAATTTATGCTCCATTTTTAAAAAGGCATCAATGACAATGTAAGGCTTTAAGTTAAGAGTTACTGTTACTACCTGTTAGGTTGTTTGATGTGTTTATTATCATCACTGTTTTTTTCATGTAAAGTTTTTTAGACATCTTTCACCCATTTGACCTTATTCTTGGGTTTTTGTGTTAAAAAGGAAGATATATGTCAGATACCTTCTTTGTTTTGATTCTGGTAGACACTGACCACGTCACTCCTTTAATCTCTTTCTGATACACTGAATATTTTGAGTTTCACCCATTCCCAAATTACAGATTTTCCAGAGTTTCTGTGTTGGTTTTTTTTGGTTTATTTTTTTTCAGACCCCAGTCTGAACCACTTTTATTGTTTTGAAGTACAGATGCCAAGAACAAGCTATGTTTCTTCAATTGTATCAAAGTGTTGCCACCTTCCCACCTGGATATGTTTCTGGTCATAGGGCTGTTGTATTCTCCCTCTGCCCATATTTATTTACTGCATCACTGTGGTCTCACATTCCATGATGATTCATGTTGATGCCCAAGTACTATTCAGAGCTGCAGCTTTTCAGGACACAAACCTTACTTCATTAAATTGGTGTGATTACACGTGATCTTGACCTTCCCAGTTGTTGGAATGCATGCTTTCAAAAGAGCCTATCTCACCAAGTGACTCAGGTTATTTTTGCAAATAATTGTCTTGCCTCATTATTTGTCACTTCAGTAATTTTTTTTTAGTAATCTACAATTTTTACTAAGGTATTTTTTGTATTATTTTACAGGGTTCAGGTAAACTGTTGCAAAGTCCTGCCTGAAACTGAGAGACAGATCTCTAATAAAACCTGTAATTTTGGCTTTATAATTGACCCCATTTTAATTTAATTCCTAATATTTTTTTATAGTGTTACTTCTAAACATTGGTTAGGGTAGATTTATTTCTTGTAACTAATTGTTAGAGCTCTCCAGTACAGTGTTGCAGTTATAAAGGGATTGTAACTTCAAGTGCATGTGGGGGAACCAGATCTCTATCATAGCACTGGTTTATTTTATATAAAGGAAGGATTTTTCTTCTACCTGATTGTGGTTAATTATGTTGGGGAAGTAAATTTCTTATGTTGGGGGATGAAATTTCTGGTGCTAGAGATGAAATGTTATGAAACTTCTAAAGAAAGCCTTCCCCCACTCCCATCCTCTAGCATCACATCGTTATTGAACAATATCATCAGACTCCCAAAGTCTTATTGTGTTCCCTATTTATACCATTTTATTGGGCTTACATGGCAGGGCTCTGCAGTGGTGGCCTCTGTGAGGGGAGGAGGGGAAAAGTGGAAAGGAAGGAATGAATGGCAGTGAGGAGTTGTTGTGAGCTGACCACAACTCCTATTCCCCATACCTCTGCACTGCTTGGGGAGGGGAGAAGGCAGAGAAATTAGAAATTAAGTTGAGCCTGGGAGGAAGTCACCATCCAACTGTTCTATTTAATTGGTACTAAATAAAATCACTTTTCCCCAAGTTAAGCCTGTTTTACCCATGACAGTGATAAATCATCAATAAATTGGTCATCTACAAATCTATGGGCCCTGATGGGATACACCCACGAGTGCTGAGGGAGATGGCAGAGGTTATTGCTACACCACTCTCCATCATTTTTGAAAGGTCCTGGAGAACAGGAGAG
>JAOEGS010011400.1:0-35731 GCA_025447755.1 Corythornis vintsioides | reverse complement strand
TGATCTGTGTGGTAAGTGGTACGATGTCCTATGTCTTTTGACCCTTTTGCTGATATTCTTACATTAGTCTGTCTCTTTCTCTATGGTTCTGTCTAGTGTTCAGTGGAAATGGAAATTCCACTTCCATGTGGCTTTCAGAAGTGCCTGGGGATGGTGCTCCCTAATTTAATTCATGGTCCTGTATCAGATGGACTCCTCCCATTGATCTAAATGAATTTCTGTGTGATCAACTAACAACTAGATGAGTCTTGAGTGATCTCTTGACTTCTGGCATCTCTGACAGGAGAGCACTGTCTTCCCTGCCTTCCCCAGACTTGTCACTGACATGCTGTTTTCTTTGCAAGAGTCTCAATTCTGGCTGCTGGGGCTGGGATAGGTGATAGGGGAATGCTCAATGTCATCTTGGTTTCCCACACTTCTAGAATTGAGCCTCCACTTCTGGATTCCAGGGCAGTGCTGCTAACCAGGGAAAGTTTAAATACTGCAAAGAATATCTAGCCTGGATAATCTGTGCAGTTAGCCAGAAACATCTACATGAATGCACAGTGTGCAAAAGCATCAAGTGGTTAAAAATGCATCTAAATTAGCAATGGGATCACATAACAAAAAAAATCCCATTTTGACAAAATTCTGATTTATCTTGTTGGGGGCAAGGACAACCTCTAAAGCCAGAGTTTAAGTCTAGTAGATAGAAGTCTCATGATTGCCAGTGTTTCCATGGACATTTCTGAAGACATCCTCACATTCCAGTTCCCTCTGAAGTGTTTGCCAGGAACATAGAGACCACTGGAAAACATGTAGCATATTTAATCACAAAATGAAATTACAGTCAACCTGAAATATGATGAGCAATGCACTGCTTACCAGGCAGAACAAAGAGATGTTTGTCTTTCTGTCTATCTGTTTAAATCTCTTTGTTGATGCCACTCAGCTGATTCATTATGCCAAGAACATACATGGCTACATTTGGGAGATAAGAATGCTCTGCTAAATTAACCCTGTGGCCCCTAAAGCAGTGTGAAGAGCAAGAAAATCTCCAGCTTCCCCACTCTGCTCTAGTAATTGCCTCTTGGGAACAGAAGGTGCAAGATCTCTCCTAAAGCAAAAAGAAAATGGTGTTTTATTCATTCATTGAGAAGCCATTTTTTGCTATAGATAAGCACAAAGGTTCCCTATAGAAATGAATTTAATTGTCCACATAGAAAATCCTAGTCACCCATCAAGTAGTGGAAGGAATTCAGACCCAGTGGGCTCTACATTTCCAGCAAGAAGCTGGTATTAGATCAATTCTTGTTGGAAGCCAGAAGATTAATTATGTATAATTAAGTAATTATGCCTTGTAAATTTCAGAGCTCAGGTATTTATTTATATATTTGGGATAGACAAATAACACTGTCACAAAGGTAGAGAAATAAGGCAGGATTTGTTAGTAACTACAAGTACCACATTCTGCTCCTAGACCAGGAATCAGCACAAACTTAGCTTCAGCAGAAGAACAGCTCATTCTTGTATTCTGAAATATTTGGTTTAGTTCCAGGTATTGGCCAATTCAGTGGCAGTCATACAAATTGCATTATGACACAGTGATTCTTCTCTAATTTGCCTTTGTTACATTGTTCATTTGTAATAATTCATAAAGAGCAAGCCAACCCCTTCCAGAAGATTTTACTAAAAAAATGTGGAAAACCAGAAAAAATACATTTGCAGAAAATTTCCAGCTTGATTTTTCTAAACAAAGTGTTTTGAAAGAGTTCAGATAAGGATGCTGAAATTGGAAGACTTCCTCAAATTCAGCCACTGAATTTTCTTAAGCCAGATCATGACTGGAGGCACAAACACTACCCATGCCAAGATGAAGGCAGTAAGCAATCACTGGTAAGGATGTCAACAGAGAATAGCACAGCTCCTCCACACTTTGGTTCCATTATACCCACCCTGAGGAGCAAAACAGTGGGATGCTGCCATGCCCAAGGAGATAAAACCAACCTTTTTCTCTGAAGCACTGAATTACTTTCAGTTTGGGATATGTCTGTGAATGAAGAGCAGTCTTGGGGAATAGAATATAAAGGACGTCCAACCTTTTTTTTTTTTTCCTATAATTCAGTTCTTCTCAAAGAGATAACTTAAATACAGAATTAAAACTATGTGCCTTCTGAAATTCAGGAAGAAAGGATAGACACAGAACTTGCTTTAGATTAATATAGAAGAAACTTTTTGTAAAATTAAACTCTGATCACAATACCCTACAAGTTGTGATGACAGATTTTGGGGCAGACTGAAAATGGAATTTGAATCCAGAGGTGGGTAATGAAACCTTACCCATGTCTCATGATCAGTTTATCTGGAAAAATGTTAGGCAAATCACAAACATTCTGCTGTTGATTACAGGACCTGACATGGTTTAACCATAGGGCTGTTTTGACATGAGATTAAAGACCTACATCAGTAGATCTGTTGCGAAGCATTGTGAATTCAGACACAGAGAGTGCAGGCCTTTCAGAAACCATAATCTGCTTATGTGCTAGAACATCGCTTTCTGTTTCTCAAAGAGTTACTTACTCCTCCTTGATGCCAGCATAAAAGGAAAAGAATGACACTGATTATTTTATCCTGCCAGCCACAAAGCATAATCCTTATGCTTTGATAAAGAAAAAATAAAATAAAGAGTGGGTGAAAGGTTAAATAAAGGTTAGTTGATGGAAGATGAGGAAAAAAGAGCAGGAAATGAGAGATGAAAGGCTGGAGGTGAAAAGGGAAGGCAAGAGGATAAAGAAGACAAAAGGAGGAAGGAAAAGATATAGAAAAAGAGGGGAAAGGCCACTGGCAATAACTGCTGTTAGCACACAGAATTGTCTTGATGAAATAAGCATGACCAGGGGGTCACCACAACCTGTCTTATTAAATTGCTCGTTACAATTACACTAGGCAAACACTGGAACAAGGGCCTCACCTATTTCCCTAGTCCTTCCCTTCCCTATCTGCTGACTGAGTACCTCCGAGATCAGCTCTGGCTAATTCCCTTCAAGACGTGCACGCTGCTAATTCTGGGAAGTACAGATAGTCAGGAATAACAAATACAACCAAAATTAGATTTAAATAACCTGCTGATAAACAAATTACTCATCAAAAATAGCTATTGGGTTAAGGGCTGGCGGGTGGGGGATCCCTATAACATCATCGCCACCGTGTGGCTCCAGGGGCCGGGCAGCAGTGGCCAGCCAGCTCCAGCACAGGGAGGCTGGCTCCTCTGAGCTTACATAGCACGTGTCCAGTGCTCTTCCAGTCTCGTCAGGCTGGGAACTGTTTGCCTGGTTTATTTGGGAGAAGGGTTGCATGTGGGTGCAAAAGAATTCATGGGTTCTGGGGTCTAGCTGTGGTATGTCCCTGCCACACCTGGGGATCTCACAGGTAAAGGAGGGCTTAGCAATGAGCTCCTCAGGCCTTAAGATGAACTGGATCAAGATACAAACATACAGAGAAGTAAAACAAAGCCAAAGAAGGCTGGAAAAAAATTAACAGTCATAGCCTGGAACAGAGAAAAGAGACTCCAGGAAGAATGCTGTGCCTCATCCCACCTCAGTTTATCTATAGGTATCAGTACCTACCCCCTCATCTCCATCCTGGGCTGTGGTAAGCCTCTAGAAATTTAAGAGGGAAGGATGAACAGGTGTAACACTAGAAAGCTTAACTGTTATGTCCAAGGGAAGAGTAAAAAAACTTGTGATGATCTGATGGCAGTTCATCACCATATGGCAGTTCACCATAGGTGGTGACCTAGATAGGGTGGAGAGTTGGGCAAGGAGAAATGTAATGAACTCTAACAAGGGCAAGTGTAGAGTCTTGCATCTGGGAAAGAACAACCCCAGGTACCAGTATAAGTTGGGGACTGACCTGTTGAAAAGCAGCACAGGGGAAAGGGAGCTGGAGTTCCTTTCCCAGTGGACAGCAGGATGACCATGAGTCAACAATGTGCCCTTGTGGCCAAGAAGGCCAATGGCATCCTGAGGTGAATTAGAAAGGGTGTGATAAAGGGTCTAGAGAGGTTCTCCTCTCCCTCTACTCTGCCCCGGTGAGGCCAAATCTGGAATATTGTGTCCAAAAGAGGGAGTGGAACATCTCCCTTAGGAGGAGAGGCTGAGGGAGCTGGGTCTCTCTCTTTAGCTTAGAGGAGACTAAGGAGTGACCTCATTAGTGTTTATAAATATGTAAAGGGTGAGTGTCAGGAGGATGGAGCCAGACTGCTCAGTGACATCCAACGATAGGACAAGGGGCAACAGGTGCAAATCGGAACAGCAGAGGTTCCATGTAAACATAAGGGGGAATTTTTCATGGCAAGAGTGACAGAACAATGGAACTGTGGACTCTTTGCTCTGAAGGCATTCAAAACCCACCTGGATATGTTCTTGTGTGACCGAATTGGGGGTTGGACTAAATGATCTTTTGAGGTCCCTTCCAACCCTTAACATTCTCTGATTATAGGTATTTACCAAGCAACATCTTCAGCCCATATAATAATGTAGTTCAGTCAGTGGGAGTTAATAGCATGCTGGAGAAACAATAGATATATAAAAAAACCCCAAACAAGCAAGGCAATATAGGAAGGACTTGCTACAAGCTGTTTGTTGCATTCATGTGGGCATGGCAGGTGGAGAACAGCAGCTGGGAGACTAGACTGCAAGAATTGGGAAATTACTCTGGGGTGCTTGGAAAGACACAAGTCAGGAGTGTGAGACTAGATGATGGTCAGGCAAGAAACATCTTTTCCCAAGCTTCCATTGACAGAAAGATGCAGCCCTGTCATCAGAGTGGACCTGTATCTCTGTTCCTCCATGATTTGCTACCTCTATGACTCACTGATTTCCACAATGTAAAGGGAAACAGGACAACCAAGGTCATTTGTTTAATATTGGGTTTTCCAAGCATTTCTTCCTTGCTGTGGATGAAGCATAGGTTTGGAGTGTCCCATCACTTATTTCTTTGGACAGTCTTATACTTTCCTCTCTGAAACAACACAGCAATAATTCTCCAGGTACAGCTGGAGTGGTAATTATTTCTTACACCAATGCCTTCTTCCTTGGCAGATTTTTCTTCATGCAGTTGTGCATCTCTTAAGCGGGCATTTAGCATCAGCTTCTGTTAGGCAAGAGACAGAGGCCAAAAAGTTTCTAGCCAGCCCCAGGTGGCAGCTTCCGAATCCATCGGGGAGGCACACTGCCATCTGCCTGCTCCCTTGAAAACTACTGCGTGTTTTCCCGTTCCAGCTCGCTGGCAAAAGCAAGTGGGACACTTACCCTCCAGCACAGCTCCCGGTATAACCATAACCTCTGCGACTGCTTCGGGCTGAGGCACTTTGGGATATGACAGCCCTACACGGAGACCCTCAAGAACGGGTGTGTTCTTGTCCTGTCTGTTTTATAGCCTTCGGTCCCAGCAAAACTCAATCTCACCACCTTTTCCCAGCAAGTGGGTTACTGCAGGGCTCCAGATAAAGCTCCCAACAATCAGTCCTGCAGCAAATGCCAGGGTTATGCCTCCCGCTTAGTTTGCATCCCATCTAAAACATTCTATTGGGCTTCTGGGTGCTTTGCCATATACAGTTTTAACCCTTGTTTTCATAAGCAATTTTCAAGTGCCATAGAATTCACCAGATTTTAACTAAGAACCCCTGCACCATTCAAAGGCAGTAAGATCATGGGCATAAATAAACTGTGACAGTGCTGTCCTGATGCAATCATGAAAACGAATTAATCTCTTTTCCAGACATGGTGAATTTCTATCTGGAAGAACTAGAGCTGTTTTTCACATCTCCTGACCCACACTTCCCAAAAGACACGGCCTGCTCATTTGTATGCAGCTACCAGACCAGTCTGCTCCAGAAGCCTGGAGCTTCTTGTGTCCTGAACGATAGGACAAGGAGAAAACTAAAAAGATATTCTTGACCAGTCAGCTTCAAACTGAAAAAAAACACCAGAAAATGCAGTTCAGGCTGACTTGTGAGCTGGGGTGATCTATTTGATTGCACAGTATTGGCACTGTTTCCCAAATTCCAGTTCCAAAGTCTTAAAAGAACATCAGACAAAAAGAGACCATGAGTTTTCTTAAAAATCACTTTTTCACAGAAGCATTAGCTGGTGCTGCTGCAACAGTGTTGTTTAGTGCTGAATGATAAAGGAGAGGAGGACACAATGACAAACTGGGAAGGGTGTCAAATCAAAAACACCTCTCCAAAACAACACCTTTGTTTGCAATGGTCAGCAGTACAAATGAACATAAGAACCCTGATCTGCCCATCACAGTGATAAAACAGATTGACAATGCATGGACTGCTTTGCTCAATAGGCTAAATTCTCATTGGAGATGATTAGGTTTTTTATATACCTTCTGTGAAAGCATATGAAACAACCAGAATTATCAGTGTGTTATCCCACTACTGGAAACCCTCCATATACTTCCTAAAGTACAAAAAGTGTAAAAGGAAGAGCTAACCAAGATGCTTTCACAACCTAAATTGGCTGAGAAGAGTGACAGAGAACATTTCTGAGAGTAGATGGTTTTTTAAAAAATCTTACCTCTCTCCAAGAGAAAAAAGGCTGGGGGAATTTGGAGCTGAATGCAATCCTCTTAGAGTCCCTAGATCATTCTCAGCTTCCCCCCAACTTGCACAACATGTGTTTACAACTCCCCAGGAGACTACATTTCACAGCTTCCCTTGGTAATCAGTCCTCCACTTCTATACACTGTTCTCATCTCTAGTCCAAGAACAAGACTCCAAGTAGAAAACCTATTCTATAAATATCTTGGGACAACAGAATTTCACGTTCCATTCCTCGTACTTACCATAAAAACAGGAGTGCAGGAGAAAAGCTCAAACTGCCAGATGAGCTTTCAGTCCTTGCTCCACATTTCCAGTTTTCTCTGTACATTTTTCTACTCTGAAGTCGAATTTTGTTTTTGTATGGCAAGCAGCAGTGGCATAACCCTACAACCTCCTTATTAAAATTTAGTGCCCAAATCAGAAGGTTCTCCAGTGTTGCAATAATGTGACCTTTAAATCTAGGTAGCAAAGTTGATACTGAGTCATTATTTCAGAATTCATCACTAGAGCTGCTGCAATTCAGACATGATCCCTTTGCAGCATGCTCATTTAAAGCACTGATTCCAGTGCTACAATTTTTCACAAGTGTGTTTATTCCTAATACTAAGAAAAAGAGAGGGGGGAAGGGAAAAAAAGCAGGGGGGTGGGTAGAAAGAGAGAGAGAAGACGATTACACCATTTTGATTTATTGTAGATTGTCTGCAATAGTAGAGTGCTCTTTCTTAATCAAAGCTTTATTAAATTCTGGTAATAAAAAGCTAAGTGGTTTTGGATGGGATAAAAGGAAAAAAAAAAAAAAGTAGCATGTTCATTTCAGAACCAGTCACACCAGCAGTGTTTGACTGAGAAGCCATGTAAAGGTTTTTAACACCCCCAGCCAGCTGTTGCAAGTGTTAAGCACGGCCTGCCATAGCAGGGCTGTACCCTGGCAATCACCAGGTCTCAGCCCTGTCTGCACATTATCAGACCTGACAAGCTGGCAATGGAGAATAAAGTCATCTCTTTTGGACTAACAGAAGTTTCATAAGCCTTGCAGACAGCTGAAGAAAGCAATAAGCATTTGTTCCTGTCTGGAGAGGCTCCCCATTTCTTCACTGTACCAAGCCCCAGGACACCCACTGTTCCCTAAATATTCAAGATAAGGGTCCAGCCAGGCTCCCTCAGAACCTTGCCCCCTGGGACTTAGGGCAACGTCTCCCTTTGTGTGTCCACAGAGATGTGGGGCTCCAAGAATCACAGCTAGACATTTGGTAAACCACTGCATTGCTGCCTCTCATTTCAAAGTAGTGCTCTTTGGGAGTGAAGGAAGGGGGGATACCAAGGGACAATGAGGTTCAACAGGGTCATTCTGTCCAGCAGGACAGTACAGAAAGGAAAATCAGAAAGAATATGAAGGAAAAAAAAAAAACCCAAACCAAACAAACTAAAACCAAACTAAATTAAACTAAAAACAAACAAAGCCAGAACAACAAACCAGCTTACTTGATTTCAGCAAAGCTGCCAGAGCCTCAATGGCTGCCCTGGGGAAAGAAGAGAAATGAAGAAATAATGTCAATTTCTTGGATAATGTTTGTAACCTTCATCTTCACAGTCTTCTGGGTCAGGCTTCCCAGCTGGTCTAACTGACAGCTTGTGATGGACTTCGACAGAACTGCAATGTTTTACACCAGTAGAGGATCCAGTCTCTGCAGCAACTCAGTTATTCTGAAAGAGCATTAGCCCTCCAACTTTAGTGTTACACTGATTTGTAAAGACCATTAAATTTTTAGCAATGCCCAGGCATCCAAAGTAAAGAAGCAGGTCTTTATAATGCTACCCAAAAGCTATTAGTTTCTATCAGACACTCAGCACACCCCCACTCCAAACAGCAGTGCTTCTATCTACAGTAGATGCTAACTTCTGCACAAAGCTGGGACATCCATGTCAGTATTTCCAGCCAAAGTCCACTCCCCTCTCTGTTTTTAGAAAACAAGCTTCACCTCCAACTTCCCTCCATGAAAGAAAATAACAATTATTTATATCAATATTTTGTATTGCTGTGGAGTGTAAATGTTCCCACTCAAATCAGGACTTATAAGAATGTCTTATTACAGAGCTCTATCATCTATTTGTCTTGTGGAGCTTAGAGAGTAAGTAGCTAAAGGGGAGAGATACACAGAATGATTTCTGTTGACCTTCTACATAATCTCAATGGGCAGGTAAGCAACTCAACTTGCCTGAGTCAGCATAGCACTGGTTTGAATGGGAGCTGGTCAGTAACATTTGCAGTTTGAAAGGCTGAACTGAGACATTCATGCTGCCCACCATCTGGAGGCAAGAATCTCCTTCACATGGTGTAATTTCCATAGCAATAGCCTCACAGACTTTCTTTTCCAGTCATGTTCTGCTGAAGCAAGAAGATCCATGTTCTAACCTGGCTTACTGATGTGAAGCTTCAAGTTCCCACAGATGATTAAATAAATGCAGCTACAAAAGCCTCCATGCCCAAGGATTCCTTAAAATGTAATCTCTTTACAAACCAATCCCCAAATAAAATCACATTAACTTCCATATTGAGCCAATTATCCTGCAGAAAAAAAAAATATTTTTTTTTGTCATCAGGCTGCTGTTCATTGTGTGTCCCAACAGCAGCTGAGTCTACGAAAGATTCAAGAGCTGGTTCTTGCTGATGTGGGGTCAACATCCCCATCTAATGTGATTAAATGAATTTGACAGAGCTCAACAACAGCATTACAGACAAACTGCAAAAGAAAAGCACAAAAATACAAATAGAACAGGAAATCAGTAGCTAAGAATCTCACCAGTGAAAGCATTGCTGCTTTAACTCCACCCAAACGCAGTAACTCAGCTGCTGGGAGGAATTCTGTCATCTCCCAGCTACCCAGCATGCTCAGAAAGGTATATGCTAAAGCCACTGACCACTCAGACTTTCCCTGAGTTTCAAGTCTGGGACAAAGTAAACAGCTCTTAGCAAGTTAAAATTCCATCCAGAGCATCTCCCAAAGCTCACACTCAAGTATGCATCTCGTAAAGGAGACTACATTACAGAGCCATGTTTGCAGGCTTAAGGCAACATCTCAATCACATGCCAGAACAGAAGAGCAATGACAGAAGGGCCAGAGAGTTTCTGGCTCTAAGCAGAAGAGAGCTAAGGATTTCCTGTAGGCATCTGTTTTCTTTTGAGGGTGCTTATGAGCATTCAAAGAGTTTCAGGAGAGCTGAAATGTCATAATGTCAAAACTGCCAGCAAACCTCCCCATCCATGAAAAAAGTCAGCAAAGCTGGATTCTCAATTAGTTTCTTGGGGTCTGTACACCACATTGTATACAGAGAATTTCTCTAAACCACATAGTATAGAGATAATTTCATCCTTGGAGGACCTCAGACATCCCAAACCATTTTCTCAGAGAAATCTCCTATTCCTACTATCTTTAAGCTCCCATTCTCTCTAATTCTTCATCACACTTGCTCCTTAAGACCTAAACTCTTTGTTGCCATATCAGAGCTGGTCCTTCAAGAGCCTTAACCACCCCTGGTCACTTCTCCATGCTTGGAGGGAGTTGGTGTGTTCTGAGTGCAGGGATAAGAGCTTTTGGTGCTTTTGATGTGACCTGGTAGAGCAGGTTTGCATCTGCATTACTTGCAAAGCTAAGAAAATAAAGACTATCAAAGATGTAAGTAAACAATAATCTAGATGGTTCTGTGGGATGGAAAACTCAGACATGTTCTGAAAAAAAAAATAATTATAAAATAGTTATCACCGAAATCCCAGCACCACCACTTTCATAATAACCACCTACTTATGAAGCAACATTACAGACCTGCAGTTGTAGCTGGCTGGATTTCCCACATCCCAGGCTAACACACGTCCTCATTCCTGCCTGTGCATAGTACTGCAATAAAATACATGGAATTAAACTAGTACATTTCATCTTTTCAAGTACTGCAATCCATGCCAAGGCATAGGCAAGATGCAGTGTTCTGAATGTCCTGCAGCCTGTACTGCACTTAGTCACAAGTAGGTGCAGACCCAGTAGGCTGACCTCAGTGGTATGCATTGCTTTAGAACAAATTCTGAAAGAAAAAAAGAATTGAAGATACGAGGTAAAATGCAAAACAGAATGGGTTTAAGGGATAAAGTGGACCTACCAAGAGCTCACCAAGCCAGCCTAACCTGACATCTTTCTTTAATAAATAACTGATTTTTCTAGACGAGGGAATTGTGGTAGATCTAATTTAACTGTACTTCAGTAAAACGTTTGCTGTGGTGCCATGCTGGAAATTATTAGCTGAGCTGGAGAACATGGGAATTGTAAGAACTGCAACATATGTAAGGAGATGGTTAAAGAGGCAATGACAGCAGTTGAGCCGAAAGAGTAATTATTAGTCTGGAGGTAAGCTATGTGTGGAAGTCCTCAAGGATGTTTTGAGACTGATCTTATTTTATCTTTTCATTAATGACCTTGGCACAAAAAGTCAGAGTATACTAACAAAATCTGCTGACCGTGTGAAGTCAGAAGCTGCTGCCAACAGCAGGGAGTTTGGAATATCTTTGAGGAGTAACAGGATATTCTTGAGTTCTGAAGCAAAAGAAGTGAGATGAAATGTAATAGTCAAAGTGCAAGGTTACACATTTAGGGTTTAATAAGAATTACTGTTATGAGCAGGGGTTCATAATTTGGAAATGAGTAGAAGGACACCCTGGATATATGAGCCCATTAAAAGATGAGGACAAGTATGACCCAGCAGGGTAACAACCATGAAAAGCACAGATCAGGTCTCAGGAAAGCCACTACCAGTGGAGAAGGGACAACATGAATGTTTTCATGCAAGTCTTCACCTAACAGTTATGTGCAGTACTCAGAAGGAACTGTGCAGAAGAGTGATGAGGAAATCATCATGGTAACAGATGTGTCTCATGATGAGTCTTAAAGATCAGTTTTGTGACCTTCTCAAAATGATGGTTAAGAAGTGACTAGATGTCCATGGACACATGAGGTTCAGGAAAAAGTAAACACTGAGGAGGGCAGAAAGCTATTTAAGCTAAAGAACAAAGCTGGCACAAGGACAAATGGATATAAAACAGCCATGAATAAATTTGAACTGGAAATTAAAGGATGGTTTTTAAGCACTGGAAAAATGAAGCTCTGAAACATCATCTTGGCAGCATTGGGATGAACAACCTAATGACTTTGAAAAGGGAGCCTGAATTGTCTGTAATAGGACTGTTAGGCTCAGTTGCCAATGGGGAGAGGGTCTGAAAAAAGTGAACCAGGAATGACTGTAGTCCTATCTCTCTACATTTAATCACAGATAAAAAGGAAGTGACATGAGAAATGGGTATCCTAAGTGCAGAGTTAATTAGCCAGGACAGAAAAGAGCAGTTATACCAGCTTAAACTGGAAGTTCTAGTATCCTGTGGCCAACAGTGTCCAAGGGAAATGTGTAAGGCCACAGCAAAAACACAGCACTACAACTTTCAGAATGGACTCCAGCAATGTGCAGTCCAGAGATTTCATAAGCTACCACTGGTGCCTTTAGGAGGCTTTTTAGTTTTTTAGTCAATTTTGTTTCCATATATTTGTCTGAGTACTCATGAACTTATGCAAAGTCTTAGCATCCACAGTTATCCTGAGAAAGGAGTTCACACCTATACTGTGTAGGGTTATCTACCTGCATTTGTTTTACGTTGAGACTGTAAATCAGCATTATAATTTACCCTTTAAGTCAGTTGTCATCAAGCATCTCCAGAATGTTACCTATCTTTGATGCTGAACAAATTCAGGCATCCAAAATACTCTATGGGAATCAAGTAAGAAGTCATAGAAGAGAATGAGCTGAACACAGCAGCAAGCTGATGGATGCCTCCATAGGCTTACAGCAAGCCAGGTGAGTGGCATTTGCCATAATATTGGCACCTCTTAACACTGTATGGCAAACCAACAGCATCTTTTCTGGTATGAGAAAATATAATAATATGACTATGTCTGGGACAGGAATATGGAGAGAAAGGAGATAATAAATTGTTCATGATGGTGGGATGAGGGGAAGGGAAGATGGGAATAGGAGGAAAAGTTTAAGAGCACAAGAAAGATGACTTGATGAGCCATATGCTAGACCAGAGAATTTGATAGCGTGCCCAGTGCAGAACTCTGCATTCATCTCATGAAGGGGGGGAAGAAATAATTTTAAAAACTGCCAAGACTGTCCAGATGCCTTCCTCTGATTTTCTGTTCTTTGCAGTAATATGTTAGTAAAATCTTAGTAGTTTTGTCAATCCCCCTGTATCTCAAAGGAGAGTAATTTATATATTTCAGAAAAACAGGATGTATAAGTAAAGTTGCCCTATCTTAAAAGGCATAATAAATACTGCTCCATAATCAGAAAACGCTAAAACTCCCTGTAGTAGCAGCAGAGACAGCCACTCAAAGAATGCAAATCTTTGAAGTGTTTCCAAGTCAGCAGCTTGGATATTAGGGCAGGAGTACAACTAGCAGACAGATAGATAAATGCAACTTCTAGATCCTGTGCTTAGAAACCAGGAGCAACAACAAAGAAAAACTCCTCTCCCCAAGCCAAAGCACAGTTGGATTAGCCAGTAAAACTGGGCTGCTAAAAAAGCATAGATGTCACCTAGGTCATACTTTCAGATCTAAACTACCAGGACAGTGCTAGCTGGAAATCACTGCAGAAAAGATTCAAAGCCAGGATCTCTTAGGTTTTCTTCTCTGCAGTGATCTCAGCTCACAGGTTGTAGCCCTGGGCAATATCACAAACAAGGCTGTGCTGCTATTTCTGTCTTTTGAATAGATAATTTATTTCTATTTCAACCAGGCATTAAAAAAACAACCAACCAAAAAAAACCCAAACAGATAAAAACACAAACAAACAAGCAAGCAAAAACCAAACAACCCCAAACAACAATCAACCAACCAAACCAACCAGAAACAAAACCAAACCAAACCCTCACTCCAGGAGAGATGCATGGTAGACTACAAGCAAAGATTTTAAGGCTCACAGGACACACACTGGTGCCCACCTGTTCAATACTATCTTGGAACTATGGAAAGGGAACAGCAAAAAAGCCAAATACAGAACAAAGAAATAATACAAGAGGGCTCCACAAGTCAGTCCCCAAGTAATCAGACCAGCCTTCCTTATCTTGCAAGATTGCACCTTTTACATGCTTAACATAAATATCTTCAAATTATTGAATGAAGGCTAATGACTTGGTGCTTCATTAAGTACCTCTTCATTGTAAAGTCCAATCCAATTCCTAAAGACAATCACAGCTGGATAATAAAGACATAAAGCACTATTTTTGCAGAAACTTAAGAAAACGTTCTCCCCCTGCCTGGCAACCTGCATTGCTTCAGCCAGTGCTTCCTCCTTTTGCCCTTCACCCTGCTGTTTTCGGTGTACTCCCTTGTTGCTGTCACGTTTATTTATATCACAAGCAGTGTGGGGCAGGGGCCATGCAATATATATTTGTACAGCATCTAGCACAATGGGAACCCTGACCAAGGGCTCAAGGTGTTACAGCCTACAGCCTCAAAGCCCCTAAACAATTAAGTGCCCTTGAGTGTGCATATTGTCTGGCTGCATTTTGCCTCCAACCCCTGGGACTCGTACTTAGCTACTGGAGTTTACACATTCACAGAGCAACTCAAAAGTCAATTTCACATTTGACAACTGAGAGACATTTAGAAACAACATGTATCCACCACGGCAATAGGTGCTCTATAAATCCTACCAGAAGGCAGATCTCATCTGAGACAGATGCCTTGAGTAGTCATTTCCCTTGTGGCCCAGAAACATGGATCTTAAATATGCAGGCACTTGCACAGTGATTTGCTTTAAATGCTTAAAACCAGAAGCTTCACAAGTCTTGGAAATATGGGTGGGCAAAAGCTGCTTATGCTGATGGCATTTTCATAGCTCTGCTGGTCTAGGACTAGCGCAAAAACACCCATCATCATATGTCCACTTTAATTCCAGCTTGTTAGCTAGGCATTAAAACTTTTATGCTAAAGGCAAACCCTGCTCACAGTCTGCCATGTCCCACGCACTGCCAACAGGTGGAGTTTGGAGACCCAGCTGTTGTGCACAGATGTGCTTTCCATGTAATGCTGAAGGAAAGGAAATAAAAATTGCACACTCCTTTTCTAATGGTTACTTCACTCCAGTGGCCAACTTTTTCTCTTTCTTTCTTTCTTGGAAAAGCACACACTGTCTTTAAGACAAATACACATCTTCTATGGAACCTATTCTCTGTGATGCCATTCATCTTGGTGAATAGAATTAGTGAGAAAAAAACCCAACATAAATTAAATGCACCGTGAACAATCTTTAAAGATTTATATGAGTATTAACTCTACAAGGAGGGTTGAGCCCAGGGCGGGGTGGGGAAGTGTGCACAGGTGTCAAAGTCATTGCTAAGATTCAGTAAGACAACAGCAAAAGGATTGACAATTCCCTGCTTTTTAAACCCACCAGAGATCCAGGAATAAATTTTCTCCTATCTTTCATTTTGGTGAGCTGTGTTCTCCAAAGGATGGGCTGCTACTTGTAGAGCAGTAAAGTTGTGATGCAGAAGCCTCAGTGTGAGCTCCTCTATTGCTCTCATGGCTAATACGAAAGCATATCTCATTTCCCAGGTTCAGCTCAAAGCCTTCACTGGAGCACCTTCCAAACATCTCTGCCTGCCCTGGAGCCTGTTAGGTTAAAATCAGTGAAAAGCTATAGCCTTCCAACTCCTTCAGTCTCTGCCTCCCAGAAGGAATAGTCACTCCAGGGTTATCCTGCAGGCATCCTTACAAGTATCCTACTCGCTCTCATGTACAACAAATACAGAAGGAGAGACAGCTGTGTCCTAAAAATTCAACCTATTATTTTCAGCTCTAAATTAAATTATCTTCAAAGTAGTAACAAATTAAAACAAGGAACACAAAATACACTGAAATCCTTGCCAAAAAAGTGCCCAGGCATTTTGCATGGTGCAGAGCTAGCACTGCTTCCTCAGGCAGAAGCCCTAGCTCAGAAGCTTTCCCATCTCTGTCAACTCCCTCTCTAGGGTCAGATGTCACCAATATGGCTGAGGCAGGCAGTGACAGCTTGTCATTCATGTCAACAGGAAAGGCTGGAAGGATCACAATCAGACAGGATTCTTAACAGATTGATCACCCAGGCAGTTTCAGGCTGACAGTGTGAGAATCCAACTCTCCCACCCAAGGGACACACATAAGGGGACTGCAAAAGGGGTTTGATGCTGTCCTTGATTAAGAGGAGTGGTGAGGATACTTATCAAGTCCTGTTATTAAGCAGCAGCACAGCCCTACAAAACATCTCATATATCATTAAAACATGTCAATGAGTTGGATTCAAGCCCCTTCCTTTCCCCAGACAGGCATCTTGCAATCCAATTCACTTACTAGTGAGAAAGTGTTCAGTGGTCTGTTGGCTTTCCTCCTGGAGACCCCCAGGGATTGACATGCACACTGTGCTCACAGCAAGGTAGTGCCAAAGGGGGAGACCCAGCCCCATTCTGCTTGCTTCTGGGGCATTCTGCCTTGAACTTTTCTGAATGCTGTGGACACCCAGAGCAAGGGCAGGGAAAGGGATGCAATCCATCTATGTGGTGAAAACTTGCTTACTGCAGGATGAGGCCAAAGGACACTGCTTGGTGACATACCCTGGAATGCTAGGCTCATATCTGAGCAGGGCAACTATGACTTCTGTCCTCATTGAGAAAAATGGAAAAGCAGGTGCTTTGCCATTGGGGAGCCTGAGGGTGAACTATAAAAAAGGAAGGTAGAGTTTGGGGGTACCCAAGACTTTACATTGCCAGAAAATGAGTCTGCACTCACACAGCCTGCAAAGTACTGCAAGATTTTTATTTTTCTTGGTTGTGGGAAGTGAGATATCTGAGGGCAGCTTGTGTTGCTGACAGTCAGGGAGGCTGGTTTCAAAGTAATCAAGGCTAAGAGCTGTAGTTCTCGCTGACTACTGGTTAGCACAAACCATCTCTAAGGCAGCAGTAATCTCAGGGTACATCATCTTCAAAAAGCACTTTGTAATGAAAGTTGCTCTTGAGCTGTAGAGCAGCAGTGTTTGAAATAGCAACCTTTACCTGTGTGTTACTAGGCTGCTGCAATGGATGGGAAATTGGAGTTTTCATTTCAGCCATTCCTGCAGTTGCACTGCTTTGGATTTTGAGGTTTGTATTGTTTAGTTGGTCTTTTTAAAGAAATAAATGGCTTTCACAGAAAGTTATTTTTAAAATATGTAGAATTTCAGAGACTTGAAAAGAACATGAAATATGAAGCTGAAGGACTAAGAAAGCACCATCTTCCTTGATCTCTACCAAGAAACAAAGCTGAGTTGTGTGGCAGCCTTTGCTTTAAACAAAAGTCAGATGCTTCAAAATAAAAGGAGGAAAGACTGATAGTGAACACAAGATGACTCTGTTTGTTGTTTTTAATCTAATGGTAGTTTCCATATTATAAGGCTCTAGAAATAGATCCATCAGCTTGAGTTTATACAGCACTTCACTTTCGCCTCTGGTCCTATTCAGATGAAGCACATCCATAAAGTCCAGCCAAAGGAAACTTAAAGCTGAAAACCTCTAGGGGAGAAAGCTGGCTTGCAGAGTTTCTTTGCATATGCCAGAGCAAGAAGCCATTTCATGCAATCATAGCTACTGGAATCATTCTCCTTGTGCCGCACGACAAGATGCAACTCAGCTGGCTGTGAACTGGCAATCATGTCACAGTATCACCCTATAGCCCTGCTCAGTCCTGCCTATTTGCAAGTGTCCAGTTACAATCTGCCTGTAGTACTAAGGCCATGGACTGAATGTGTGAGTAGCTGTTTACACATCAGCTGCAGCACTGACAGCACACAGCGTCACATCCACGTTTGTGTGGGGAGCAAGTGGAAAAAGCTACCGATGCCAATTAATCTTCTTGCGTGAAATACTTTCCATTTATCAATCTCCACATTCTTCTCCAGTGGGTAAAGCATCATTGCCCTTGTTATGCACACAGGTTAGGCAGTTCCATATACTGCTCTTAAATCCCCAGGGGTGGTGGGCAGTTATTGCTGACTGAAAAGCTCACATGCAAGTGGAATTTTAACAAAATATATAGGAGAAAATAGGCAAAAGCTGTCACCAGTTTTCTCCTGTTTTCCAGCTACCTCCACTTTTCATCTCTTCCAGTGACTGTGTTCTCTCACATGCATCCTTAGGACTTCAGCATGGAATTTACTTTGAATTGGGCACTTTACACTATGATGGTCTTAACAGATGCTGCTAAATTTGAACACGCTTGGAAATACCGGGGTATTCATTTGTAAGCTGTGTGCACACAATACTGAGCTTAATTGGTGCTATTAAATCAGTCTCAATTTGAGAACAATGCATAAACATGCTTGAGAAACACAAAGTAACAATCTCATACGGATTCATATTCAGCATCTTGACCTGAATTTCAAAGGCATTTTAATGTCTAAACCTGCAGCCAGCACTCAGCAGGATTTTCCAAAGCCCCTTTGTATATTAAGGTCAGAACTAACTTTTAACTGCCCAAGTTAGGCCTTTAACCTGCTGAGGGGCTTTATGTTATGGTTACATTCCTTTTTATCTTCACACATCTAAATATCTCTCAAAATCTGGACATTCATTTAGGAAACTCCATCCTCACTGACTCAAGTCCCTTCAGTCAACACCAATAACCAGCTCAAAAGGAATTTTTCTAACCTGCCTTGTATGCAGAAAAAAACCAAACATTTTTACTCACTGTGTGTCATCAGAACAGAGGATGGAAAACCACCTGCAGAACAGTGCTAGAAACATATAGTACTGACTAGTTTTGCCACAGGCAAGTACAGCGAGCACAAAAACTTTGGAAAAATAGATATTACAATTGCAGAGCAGGAAGGAAAGCTTATTAATGAGCCTGGGATTTTCAATAAATATTTAGCAGAAAAAAGGCTATCCTGCTATTTGCCTCCCTCTGCATTCTGTGGTTTGCCTCACTTAAGGTGAGAAGGGGAAAGGGGGATACAGCTGTATTGTTTAGTAAAAATGGACATACATCTTTGCAGGAAAAAGAGCAAAGGTGTGGGAAGTGCAGAGCCTTCACACTGCCCTGCAGCAGCTTTCTGGTTCTCCAAGCTCTGATAGGAAAGACAGAAGAGTCATCTGAGGACGTGAGCAGGTTCAAACTAAATAAGATAGATGTTGCAAATGAGGATTCACCTTCTGCAGAAGCTGTCTGTACAAGTAGGCCAGCTACCACAAAATGCCACAGCCCCAAACAGCAGGAGATGAACCACCACTCCAACAGCTGCTGGGAACTTGTCCTTGGCCTTGTCCTCATCCCTGCAGCTCAGCAGGACACAAGTAGAACATCTTACTGCAGGGAAGGCAACCTACAGGCTGCAGGTCAGAGACAAGGCTCTCTGCAACGACGGTACCTCAAGGTATTTAGCATTTCAAAGAACAACAATGGGCCACATACAACAGCAAAGGCACAGGTGCAGGGAAATGTAGTATGTTTCATTCAGTAGCATGCCCGAGTCAGAGAAATAGAATGTTCTGTTAGATCATCCTTCTTATCCCATACAGCATTTTGACCAGCTGGTGACTGAGATTCAACATGCAGGGTGCATTAACACTTTAGGAGGATGGATAACCAGGAAGACTGTACTACCAGACAAAGCACAGCCTCAGGTTTCATCCCCACATCCACAAGCAAGGAAGCTGGAGAGCAGGCAGTATGCATTAGCCTTGAGTGCAACATAGGTCACTGAATCATGGAGCTTGCAAGACTGGTTGAAAGCCAGCATTTGGCTGTTGTGGCTGATCCAGCCAACCACAAACTAATTCATTTTTTCAGTTACACATGTATAATTCCCTGTTAAGCAATAATCTGGTCACATCTGAGCACCGATGCCTGTTCACAACACTTAGGTAGAGGATTTAGAAGAAAAAAGTCAGTATCATGACAAAATGAAGTAAATACTGGGTCAAATTCTCCTGATATTTTTCTGTTTGAAAGATGCAATGTCACACTGGCATAACTGCAGGGTTTATTTTTTTTAGGCAGTAATTTGCAGAAGCCTAAGTAATAAAAGTTGCCATATTTTTTCCACCCTCTCTCCTTTCATTGGAAAGGTTCCATCTGATGTAATTAAGCCAAACTCTGGGATTTGAAAACAGACCATATCAAAGACAAGGCTGGTAGAACCTGAGCTGTAAATATACGAATGAAGCAATGAGGATAAATAATTAAAAAGCACAGTAAAAAATTATGATCATTAACAGTATGGTTCTTCCACGTGCCCTTGTTTTTTCTACACAGAAAAATCTGGAAGGTGATGAAAGCTGGATAAACCACAAATATGTAAGTGGGATCTAAAACAGCAATGAAAAACAAGAAGGAAAGGAAGCTTTTGAGTAGAGAGCAAGAGCTGTTGTGCCATTGCAATATATGTCCTACGGTCCACAGGGACTGTATTATATCCCCAGACTATATCCACTTAACACAGCAAAGAAACACATGGAGTAGATAGGGACAATTTTCTCTTTGGATGATGCCAAAGATGATTTTCTCTTTTCCATTCTGCAGTGTTATTCTGTTGCTGCAGCCTGACAGTAAAACCTTGATCCCAGAGCCATGACCTTTCCAAGGTTCACACTTCAGGGGGAGTTTCTGTTCCCAGCCCCAGAACTGCAGCTGTATTAGGAATCAGCAGCCCTGTTCTTCCTCACCAGCCACTTCCTCAAGCTTTCAGGTTCTCATCTCCATGTTCCAAGCCCTGTCTCTGAACACATCCCAGAACAGCTCAACTCTGGGTTTATTTACAGATTTTACTGGCATTGCTGCCATTCCAAGTGTTGCCCTGCTGATAAAGAGACTGAGGAGAGCCCTGACACTGTTAGCAAGCCAAAGACCTGTGCTGCATCTGTAGCACTGCTGTTACAAAACCTTCTCTCCCTAACAAAACTCATTTCACCTGTGCATGGTACATACTTTAGTATTTACAATTTCTCTTTTATTCTCTATAATTAGTGTTTGATAGCTACCCAAAAGAGCCTGAAAGCAATTGTGATGACTTTGGAGCTCAGTCTCTCTCCTGACCACTGGAAATTAATTAGTTGTGTTGCCTCTGTACTGCTAAAACCAGTTACCCTGCTGCTGCTACAGCTGATGAGGTTCCAACAGTGCTATCAAGACAGGGAATCCTAGTGTAGAAAGGCTGTTGCTAAGGGCTTTGACACCGTGTCATATAACTCTGCTCAGGGCAGGTCTAATCACTGCTGTACTTTAAAACCACTGATAGTTCTAGAGACTGGCTTACACTCCACCTGCCAGTACTGCCAGCACTGGTGGAGCTGGAAAAAGGCCAGTAAAACCAGGAAATTCCTAGGGTTGTTTTCCTCATGGAGACAGCATCTGCTCTGGGCCAGCACTGTACACAGTTTTTTGCTGTAGAAGCTCTGTACTGAGGTTTCCTTTCACTGTAGTTTCCATCCAATTTCCCTTTTCTACTTTTGGACTGAAAGCTTTTTTGAGAAGGATTTCACAGCTGCTTCCCACCCCCTTCATAAGGGTAACAGGCTTCTGAGTGGGAGAAGAAAAGTCAATAAATCAAGGCAAAGCAGAGGAGATTCCTGGGCTCTCATACGCGCTGACACACAAGTGAGTGCTCTCAGCTTTATCTACTCACTCTCTGTTCTCTATCACAGATTCACGTCATTACTCAACTATTTCCAATGGGGGATTCTTTCTGTGTCTCCTTGACACAGGAAAATGGATACAGGCAAAAGGTAGGGTGGGCATCACCTCTGTGAGCAAATTCAGATAAGCTTTGCTTAGAAATCCCTTCCCTTTAGCCCCAAGTTCCCTAGGGCTGTCTGGCTGATGCTTTCTGAAAGCTTTGTCACTAAACATCCACCTTTAACACACATACAAGGTCACACAACCATGTTGCTTAATCCTCTCCTCACTCTGCCAGCTCCACATTCACTCCACAGTCCACTTCAACTGCATTCTGCCTGATCATAAAACCTTTCACCAATTGGCTACTGCTTTTCCCTTTCTCATTTTCTCCCCCTCTCTATCTCTGTCCTCACTGAATGACTCAGACAGAAGTGATCATACCCTCACTATTCTTAGGAAGGCATTAGAAAGGTGAAATTTTAAGTGTATGCACTGAGCATATGAAATATCTGATCTCAGGTGACTTGTCCCCAGTAAAACACCATGTCTCAGTTTAGCACTTCAGATGTGAAAAATATTTTGTCTTCTACTGTTAGACTTTTTGCTACCTTTATTCTTGCAGCCCTACCAACAGTGGTGAAAGCCTTCTGTCTGCACCTTCAGATCAGGAGCACCTTGCCCACTCCTCATCTCTCATATAACCTATCAACTTCCAGAAGTCATTGCAGACCTTTCACTTCTTCCTAGATTGCAAATAATTTCACAATCCTAGCTCTGTTCTCATTCTTCACATTTGTATTTATTCCACTCTTTTCCTTCTGTGCTACTTACAAAAGGCTCAGCATAACCAGTGCACACCAGTCTTGATTTAGCCTTCTATGTGTCTATTATACTGAGGAAAGGAATCATTGTTAACACTAACAATTCATTTAGCTTGGGGAAACACTCTGAGATACAAATAATGTACAAAATCAAGTCCTACCTCCCATTTGAATGGGAGTGACAGTGATTTCCCCAGCTACGTGGAAGATGCGCTTCATAGAGAGCTTCTAAGAGGCAATGAGATTACAATGTAGTGAGGCACCCAAGTGTTAGCTTGAATCTAGTTAGCACAAAGACCATCAAGGAGACAGATATGGCAACATGAATAATACTCCCAGGCTGGGTAATACGCCCTGAGAAGCTGGGGTAGCCCAACACTGGGGGCCCCGCTGCAAGCCATAACAGTTGTTAGCAGAATGATGTGAATTAGAGCTAGAGCAGAGACAAACTCCTGCCCAACTAGCACAGAGTTGCCTGCAGCAGAGACGTACCCAAAGGCATCATGTGAGGTCAGCCATGAATTGCATCTGCCATAGCCACTGGGTGTGAAAAGTCAAGAACTTGAGAAGAGCAGCAACTTGCCCTCGTACCATCTTTCCAAATATAACCCTCTAGCTCACCAACGGGAAAGAAATAATGGACAAGCAAAGAAAGGCCTTCAGTTGAAAGCTTTATCCCGCTGTTTCTTCTACCTGAAATAGACGTAAACTTAAGCTAGACCTAAAAGAAAAAAGCAAACATCTCTTTCAAAATTAACAGTCTCACTATATGGGCCCTTTTAGAAACCATTTCCTCCTTCTATGACATATCAATTTAAGCTTAGAAGTGGATTTTTCTTTATATAATGTTCATTCACCAATTTTTTATGCTACAGAGGTAGGTGTATATGCTTAATCTTGCCATACCAGAGGCTACCAAGAGATGGCACCAGGGCTTCTGTATGCAACTTGTTTGTCCAGCCATCTGGAACAACCTTGGTATATGGTATTCCTCTCTGCCTCATCAATTCTTCATCTATTTTCAAATCTCATCTGAAAGCATCTCTTTCTCCCTTGCCTCTACCTCTTAATTTTTCAATTTCTCTCATCTGCTGCTATTAACGGTACAATGCCAGTAAAGTATAATTCTGCAATGCAACTCTATTTACTCTGCAAAGCAGCACGGAGATACCATCAGTCTGAAATGAGATTCTATAACTTATTATTAATATTAGAACAGGTCATTCTTTGAAAGAAACCACACAAACCGTAAAAAGAACAGAGGAGAAAGATCTGCATAAAACTGGGACACCTTTGGCTCCAAGATAATTTATTCTATTACAATGGCTCATTTCTTTAAATTTGAACAGTAGGGTTTATTTTTGTTAGTGATTTACCCATCGCCATGTTATCTGAGATTTTAGACAGGGTGAAAAGACTCTCAATACAAACAAAAATTTTGAAGACAACCCTTCTTCCCTTATTTGTGGTATCGTCTCGGTCAGAACATTATTTACCAGTTTTATTTAGCAGGAATTATAGACTAAATCCCATGTAGATGATACCTAGATGGGAAGCATGTCATTTAGTTGTGTCACAGCTCAAAATAAACATTTCAGCCCCTCCTGTGAATTTTCTACAGGGATCAAATGAACCAAATAGCAATTTGAGAATAAGCAACACTAAGCATTGATTAATTCTGACCACATTCCAATAGAATCGTGTGTTACCTTCCAATTAAATATCCAAAACGCTCAACACAATTAATGGCAAAACACAAACTAACGAGGAATTAGGATGATTTGCTTTTGAACTCCCATCATAAACTGTTGCCAAATAAGCAAAGGCATGAAGCTGTATGTGGAGCATTCCTCAAAAAGAGCCAGTCACAACAGCTACCATATCACATTGCAGAGGAACCATTCACCCTCTTAGTGCATCAAGCTTCTTCTCATTCTCAAAATATTGGCTGGCAATGGCCATGCAACATGTTCTTAAGTTCAAGCAGAGAGCAGCTGAAAGTTTAGGACAACCCAGGAGATGGAATTGCAGCAAACACATGTGGTGGCCTACCAGCCATGTTACCCGTGATTAAGGTTAAGGGAATACACACCCATTGGATTTGGGTTTTTTATGTACTCTCTCATCACCTTGGGTTCCTCTCTTTGTTCACATAAGCTCTACTTTCAGTACTCCAGTAAAAAATATTCCTCTCAGGTCACATTGTGACAGAAGTGATGATGAAGGTGATACAGGAATCACTACCTGACCATAATCACAGTGTCATTACTATTCTATTCAAATCACCCCTAAGCACACATCACCAAGGAAAAGGCACATGGAGTGTTCTCCTTTCCTCCTTGGTTTTGAGCCCTGACACTATTTGGAGAGGACTGCATTTTCCAGATCTCGCTCATTAACCACCTACTTGACCCAAACATAACTGCCCATCACACCACTTCCACCCAGCAGAAAGAAATTAACACTTCCAAGCCACCTCAAGTTTCTAGTGGGAAACATTTGATAGAGTTGAAGAGAACTTGCTTATTTTTTTTCCCTTCTGTATTTGAGGAGTCCACTAGAGTTACTAGAGAGGACTAGAGTTACAGGAGAGGATTTATTCCCTTTAATAGAAAGGGAGATTATTAGCAAATGTTAGAGAATCTGGGACCATCCAGTAAGCACCAAACTTAAGAATAGTGATCAGAAGTGGGCAATGCTGGACCATCAGCAAAGGCAGATAATTTCTGCATATCACATTTTCTAGTGAATTAATTTGGCACCATTCCCAGATCCTTTTTATTCACTTTCCACTTTTAATTAAGTAGTCAAACTTTACTGGAACAAGCCAGTGTGGAAAGCCAAGTTTTGTGAATATTCACACACACAAAAAAAGAGGTTTTAATACTGACAAATTCTTCTTCCAGTCTCTCATGTTAGGTTTATGTGAACAATTACCATTAGCCAGATCTACTCAGCATGGTCAGTAGCTATAGTTACAAAGAGCTTTGAGAAACAAAGGTATTTTAAAACACTTTCTAAATTGCTTTTATTGAAACTGCAGGAAGAAGACTGCCTGACAACCTTTTAACAGGAAAAGAGAACATTATGGAGGGAATGACTGACACGAGTCACACCATCATTTGCCATTTTCTAAAACACACGGAGCTCCCTCATATGAAACAATCGTAAGTTTGGTCTTGTTATTTTCACTCACTGTGACAATTTACCTTCAACTTGAGTAGCCCTAGAAGTGGCCTGCACAACATGTAGCCACGTACAATCCACAAGCCACTGGCCTGACAGCAGCATCCTGGGGAGGATATCTGATGCTTGGCCACCTGGAAACAGTCATATAGAGGAGACCCAGCTCCTGGCTGTCCACAGAGCAAACATCTGTCAGTGCTACATTCCACATCCAGCTGCACACAAATCTCTCTCAGAACAAGTTAAGTTGGGAAAAGGAGCAAAGGTGTTGAAAGTGACACTGAAAAGGTGGAGAAAGGGACGAGATATGGAACATACAAGGAATAAGTAAGGTGAATGGAGTAGGGACCATTGCACTGTGTGGGGCATCAGGTGTGTTCCATTAGAGAAGGTGTTGATGGAGTGAAGATTAGAGCTTCCCACACACACACTCATATCAGATATCACAGCTACTGACATAAACAGAACCAAGAGAACCAGAGCATCATCTGGTTTTATTTTAAACTGCCCTATAAAAGGTATCAGAAAACTTTCTCTGTAGGACAACATGATGAGAGATGGGCAAGACAGTCTAGATTCTCCATCTCACTTGTCTTTCACAGTGCTCAAGAGTTCTCTAATCATAGAGTGTCACATTTTTTTTATGTGGCTTTTACTTCAGATATAGTTAGTCCTGGAGAGATCCACAGTTATGGCACCAGCAACCTGAAAACCTCAAATGCCTAACTACCACTAATAAAGTCCATGAGTCACAGTCTCAGGGGTATCAGAGCTACTTGGCATGCACCCAGAGAAGGTCAATTGGAGCATGGGAGACTATTTCTAAATAACACAGAGCTTTGCCACTGAGAAAAATAAATAGAACTATGTATCTTGTTTCCACATCTTAGCTGGCTAAATAAATAGCTCTCATCGTGCACTCGCCAGGGCAGATTCTTAAAGTGACCTTGGTTCTGCTGCTGCCCAGGACAGGAGAATGCAAGAGTACCCATAAGAGAAGTGGGGCATTTTCAATGCTGCATTCCTGGCAGCCGATCAAAGAACGAGGGTAATCTCAGCCCCCACAGTTGCTGGCTGTTCCTTCCCAGCAGCAAGGCAAATCATGGTGGCACACAGTCATGAGGTGGGGAGAAGGTATCAAGAGCAAACACAAAGGGAGGATCAGAAGCTTGCTGGGAGGACATTGTTTTCCTCTGTAGGCAAGTTACAGACTAGTGTTCTCTTCAGGTTCCTTACTGATAGCCAAACAGATACAGATGTCATTGTAACCACCTAAGCACAGCAAAATAGCACACTCCAGATTTCAGGATAGCCACAGCAGCTTTGGGAAGAGCTATACAAGTGTCAGATGACCAAAAACACATGCTGAACTAGACAAAGCACATGATCCCATTTTATTCTTTCCCACCTCCTAGAAAACCCATCCATCACCTTCCTCCACCAACCACCCTACAAATTTTTAACTAGAGTAGATGGAGAAAAAAAAAAAAAAAAAAAAAAAAGAAGATTTTGACATGTACCCACCTCCATTTTCTGATGAACTGTAAAGATGCCTGGGATTTCCAGACTATAGCTATCCCAGGAATTTGCCAGTGCTGGGAAAGAAGATCTGTAACCCACCCTCCAGTCTGGACTTCTGGTCTCAGGACCTAAATTCTTTTAATTAGTCTTGAAGCCACTTTGCCCATCACAAGCAGTGTTGCTAAATGAATCACAAGCAGGCACAATGCCTACTGAATTATAAGAAACTCCTGTCTTTAAATAAGTTGCAAGCTTTTTTAAAAAATAAAACAGGTTTGTGTGCTGCTTCTGATGTAAACCAGACTGCCTCCACTGAGCCACTGACCTTCTCAGCTGCTCCTAGTTATTAAATGAAACAAGCAGCTTTGAGCCCTAGGCAGGCCAGCTGAGTGGCTACCAAGCTTCAGCTGATTTATGGTTCTGGGTCATTAAATCAAGTGTAAGTGGGAGCCAAATCACCCTTTTTTTTTTTTTTTTTTTTTTTTTGTGAACTAGGTCCCACAAAATATTTTATCCTCCATTTTCACTCTTATACAAGTATGTTTTCAGAAGAACACAAATATTTTAGGGAAAAAAAATAAATTAGAAAACTTAACTAACAATCAGGAAGCCCAATATAAAATTAATGTGTAAGAAGCTCTTTTTCAAAGTAAAAATAAATCCAAGCTTTTCAGCAATAAATAAAATTATTTATTAGCAATAAAGCTGGAGCTATGCTCAAAGAAATTTTGAGTTTGCATTTTCTGGTAAGTGTATGTGTTTCCCAAATGGAAAAAAAAAAGTCCACATGAAATTCAAAAAATTATTGTACATAAGCTAAAAGGATGAAAACCCCAAAGATTACACTCTGACAGTCTGGAATAATTGAAATCAAAATCAGTGTGTTTCTCTGAAGACAATTTCTTTCCCTTTCTGCTTAGAAGTGAGCATTCTAGACCACTTTGCAGCCTATATTACAACTCTCAACAGCACTAACTGCATCTCAAAATGAATCTGCAAAAAGACAGGCTAGAAATGTGCAACAGATACCAAGATTTCCACTTCCCCAGAGGAAACAACAAATGGAAAAAAAGCAGCTTTCCACAAAATTAATTTACAAGCCTTTATGCATCCACTGCTTCATGGAGAACAGATACAGGCCCAAGTCCCATTACACACAGCTCCTGACCTATCAGGCTATCACAGAAGTAGAACCACCACCAGTCTAATCAGATCCAACACTTCCATAGGAAGGAAACCAGGGAACTGAGTAGAATTTCCTTGCTTACTTAAGCACAGGCATGGACACATCAATTACTTTGTTTTCCTGAGAAGCCAAGCCTAACTGGGTCTAACTCAACCTGGGCACCCCTGTCATGCATAAAGCAGCTCTCCAGGCTCCCTGAATTTTAAAGTTGTAACATAAGGCATGAGGGAAATCTTGGAGGGTACTCAGATATCCTAGGAACAGTATCTTAGTGATAATATTCTTTGAGCTGGGTGATATTCAACCCTCTTTGTAGGTAACATCCTGATATCATACTTCTGGACAGACCATGTAGTGTAATCACAGGTACTCTGGCTGAGAGAGAACTGAAGCTGTGAAGCAGTTCCAGGTACTTAGCACTATACTAGAAAGCCAAAACTGCAGGCAAAAGTGAGCTGGCTTCCATTAAGAAGACACCTGCAGGAAGTTGGACATCTGCTGGGCCCGCTCAGTATCTTATTTAGCAAAGCAAACTGTTCTTTTTTATATATATATAGCCCCAGACATGTAGGCAGAATTAAGGATGCTGCGTTTAGCCAACAACAGTACCATGTGTTGATGTGCAAGTCTGCAATTTGTGGCTAGTGGAAATCAATTTGAATTCCTTCCCATGCAGTGTATTGTGTAACTGGTGGCATTGCAAGAACTGGTGTCAGTACCAGCAGGATGGGCACTGTTCTTTGGTTTCTTCATCCAGAGTGACTGGCCCCACTTCAACCACAATTAAGCAAGTAGTCAAATTGTTGTGCCTTGTGTGTTCATCCACTTCTCACCTACACACGATGCTCAATCTAAAGCTTCAGTAACCCTCAACAATCACCATCCATGAACCACACCTCTGTCAGGTCCAGGCAGAAGCCAGAGCTGACTGAATGTTGCCATGTCCTTGCTGACACATGCCTCAACAAGTAGGGACTTTGGGCTCCACACGCCAGTGCATGCCTAGGCAGGAGAATGGCAGGTTCTGTGTGGCTTAAGGAGATGTGATTGTGTGAGCACAGCTCATAGCAGTAAATTCTTACTCCTGTTTGTAATGAACAAGCCACAGCAATGTGTTATGTCTTTCTGTGGATGTTTTCCATGGTTAGAAAGTTTGCCTTGAAAGGCAACCAAGGAAGTGGTCATAATGGACAAGTTGGAGACTAATGTTCAGCACTGAGATGGAGATAGAAAATGGACTTGCTGTCTTAAAAAAAAACAAGCAAAACCAAACAAACAACAAACCTATCTAAAATATTTGGGATGGGCTTAAAAACAGACACAGGTTAATATGAGTAAGAACTGTCGTACTTCAAAAATATCATGACAACCTGGTCACAACTGCCACAATTCCACTGTACCTGCCCTTGGGACAGTGGTGGCAGGAGGTTCTTGCTAAGAGGTAGGCAGGAGCAGTTTGTCTGCTGCCAGCACATGCTTCTCAAAATCCAGTCCTGACTGGGAGATGAAGGACAATACCCTGCAATCAAACTGCCATCACTGGATAGGGTACACTACAAATAAATGGCCTCCAGCATGAATCATATGATGAATCACGGCATTAACGTGTCCTTCAGAGAACTATTTCTGCTTCTTAAAAAAACCCTGCAGATTTGAAGTGAGTGGAAATTGTGCATCCATTTCTGATTTCTTTGTCTTTTCAAGTGGAACCAAAATTTTATTTCTTGCAGTCCTGGAAAGATGAGTTCCCTTGGGGCTACTGCCTACCTGAGTGTCCTGACGTGTCTCTTGCTGTACGGGGTGATGACTTTGAACAGCAGCTCCATAGCTCCATTGATGCCAAGTGTAGCTCCTGTGGTAACTAAGCCAATAAAGAGAAAAGCTGTCAGATCCAAAGCAGGTGGTCTGCAACACTGTGTTTAGAGGTGAGGGGGGGGGAGAAAGTAACTGCCCCTGGGGCTCTGAACTGATTTCTTTGGGTTCCCAACTGGACTTCACAGGTCATTTTACAAACACAGAAGTTGAAGCGTGAAGTTGGCTGTGGACACAACCTGAACCAAGATCAGATGTAAAAAATAGTCCTGCAGTTTTTCCCTGAGTTCTCCAAAGCCTTTTTTCCTGTAAATGTTGCACTCTGCAGAGAGCAAATCATAGCTAAATAGGGTCATCTCCCAACAAAATGACAGGGCTCAAATTCATCCCATGTTTCCCACCGGCAACTCCACAAGGACAGTTTATTTCATAGGGGCATGGAGAGCAGAGCTTTCTTTCTGTGCTATTATTCATTAGTATGGAAGTGGGTCTTGGGGACAGAGGTGCTTCTGAATGCAGCTTAATTTCAGATAGGACAATTTTACCTTTTAATCCTTCACTTGCTAACACACTAGGAACTTTTATAGATAGATTTTGCAATCAATTTCAAAAATGCCTGATGCATTAACTAGGTGTTTAGCCAGAACTCTCCACTATGAGACAGGATCTCCGAGTAAAAAAGGAACAAATACAGCCCTTAAATATTAAATACAAGTGAACAGGGTGAAAGGATCAGTAATCAACAGCAGCCAGAGGGAGACCTGGCTGCCTGCCCACTGCTGGGTTTTGGCTGTTTTGTAAATATCTCCCAGTGGTCACCAGAGAGCTGCCAGAGGGCCCATCAACTCCTGCAGTCCTACCGTGTCCCCGCCAAGTTATCCTGTGATGGAAAGCTTTACAAGGCTTGCCAGCTACTTTCACACTAGCTGGTAATTCATTAGAGACAGGGCTGCTTGAACTCATCCTCCTCCAGAGTGGGATGTGGGCTGCCACACACAACTGGTGGCAGAGATTGTGAAGGGAGCAACTCAGAGCAGAGAACTGGTGCATGAGATTATGACAAGGACTCATCTTTTTTTGCTTTCATACCTAAGCATTCTCAGCATTTTATATGCTTCTGGATCCTTTTTAGTTCCACTCCATAAAAATATTTTTTAAGGTCAGGAGCATGAAATCTCCTAGTATGGAATCACATCCAGAGAGACCATCACGTAATCCCCCCTGCAGCTTCCCAGATGGGTCTACAAAGCCAAAGTTATTCATGGAAGGGGAAGCACATCTGGAGAATGGTGGAGATACCTGGAAAGTAACATAGATGCTCCAGCAAAGGAGCAGAGTTGGGGTTCTGGGGTCTAATGTGAACAGAAAGGAGGCCAGGCTGTGTGTGCATCCTAAAACCTCTGCAGACACTGCAGCTGATTTGGGATGCAGGTGCACAGAAGCAGGGAGAAGTGTGTAGATCATCATTTTGGGTGGGAGACAGCACAGGGTCACCACACAGCTGTGAAACCCAAATAAAGGCACGTTTCAGCTTCTGGCCTTGGCTGCATTTTCAGTTACACTCAGCCTTTCAAATACTGCTTATCACAGGGAGAGGGGTTGAATGTTGAGTCTTGGCTGCTTGCCTGAGAAAGCCCATTGCATGAAGCTAGCTCCAGTACAGATAGAAGGGACCTGCGGGGCTGGGCGCCAGGAGTGCTAAATCTTAGGATGCATATAGCAGACTGCAGCCAGGATGGCTGTCAAGAATCATCTGCTGGGTGAGAGATGTGGGGAAGGAGAGGAAAGGGTTAGAGTGGGCAAAGGGAAATTTGAGCTCAAAACCTCAGTACTCTAGAGCAGGGAAAGCCTGTATGAACCTGTAATGGTCCTGGGAGAGAATATTGGAGATCCCAGTGCTTGAATCATTTAAGAAGAGGGCATTGCCAAGCAAGAGTAGCTGGGAGATTACATGGGGGAGATACTAGACCCAGGATCTAATATGTACTTCTCGAGGGACCTTGAACAAGTAACACATCTATCTCACTCTGTTTCTCCACCTGTATTTTCCTTGTGGAGCTGCTCTGAGGATCAGTACAATCAACAATAGTGAGATTTGGCTATTTTGGTAATGAGAACTGCATAGGGACTTAAGGTACTTAAATCTGAGAGCAAAGGAGATGACTGTGTGTAATCTAGAATAGAAGATGATTGCCATGAGTATTTTTCACAACAGCACTTCTATTTTCCTAGCCCACAGGTGAAATACCCTTCAAAGGCAGCCTGTGGGGGAGCACCTTTTCCATGGTCATTCTGGCTTTTGTGCCTGATTCTATATATTAAGGGTGCATGCAGGCACTAGCCTTAATCAGGGATGATGTTTCTTTGCTCTGAAATGATTGAAAAAGAACTTTGGTGGTTGTCACCCAGAGGGGAAGAGAAAAATCCAGGCACTCACCATTAGAAGCACAAACCCGCAGGACCCAGAGGCAGTGGATGAGATACAGGTGGTGGCCCAGGTTTCTTCTTGCCAAGCTCAGTATTGTGTCAGTTGCTTCTACCTTCTGCACTTTCAGCCCAAACTTCTTATCTGTGAAAAGCAAGTAAAATCAAACTATAACAAAGACCAGGTTAAGAGGTCTCTGAAGCAGTGCTGGTAAACATATTTGCACCAAATTTGATAACTCAAGGTCTCATAACAAAGACATTCAAATGCATCAATGAGTTAGATCAGCATTATTTTCACTGAGAACAGGAAAACATAAGATTTACCTGAAGTCACCATCTACAAAACATAGAATAATTGAAAGGTTTGGGTTGGAAGGAATCTTTAAAGGTCATCTAGCCCAATCCCTCTTCAGTGAGCAGGGACATCTTCAATTAAATTAGATCAGGTTGCTCAGAGTCCCATCTGACCTGACACTGAATATTTCTCTTCGGGCAACCTGTGCCATCGTGCCACTACCCAGATCGTGCAGCCCAGATGCAGTTGGCCTTCTGAGCTGTGAGCACACATTCCTGGCTCATGTCCAGTTTTTCATCCACCAGCACCCCCAAGTATTTCTCTGAAGGGCTGCTCTTAATCCCTTCAAGCTTATATTGATACTGAGGATTGCCCTGACTCAGGGTTCGGTGTCCAGATGGAGAACAATCACCAGTGGTGTCCCTCAGGGTTCCATACTGGGACAAGTGCTGTTTAATATCTTCATCATCAACATGGACAGTGGTATCAAGTGCATATTCAGATGCAGATGACACCAAGCTCAGTGGTGCAGGTCACACACTTTGAGAAATGGAATCCACCCAGAGTGACCTGGGCAAACTTGAGAAGTGTGCCTGGGTGAACCTCATGCGGTTCAACAAGGCCAAATGCAAGGATGAAACCTGTGTGAGAAGCATCTCCAGGTGCACCCACCCCCCTCGGGCCTATCAGGCACATCCGTGTTGATCACTGCTGAGGAGGTGCATTATTTTTGAGCCCTGCCACCCAAGAATTCCCCCACCACTCATCAGTACCTCGTTGGCCGACCCTGGCCAGCAGCCGAAGCAGAGGCAGGAGGGTGCCGTGGTCAGGTGGCTCGGTGCGGGCAGCAGCAGTGAGGGCCTGGAGCAGAGCCTCACTGCCCCCTTTGCTGATCACATAGTGAATTCTTCGGCCAGTCCCTGGGGAAAAGCAGAGACTCTGCTCAGAGCATCCCTACCCCGAGTCCCAATGGCCTTTTATTGCTATATCCCAAGAGCATTTGTAGAACTGACTGTAGACCTCGTGCCCCTGGCCTGGAGACACGGCTGCATGGTGGAACGATGTGCTCTGCTGTCTCTTGCTCTGGCAGTCATTATCCTTACAAATCCCCATCCTGCTGCTTTTTCATTGTGCATTGAAGTGCAGCAGAGAGAAATAAGCAGAGACACCAACAGGTTTCAAAGGAGCAGAAGCCTCAGTGATCTTTTCTTATATTGGAAATTAAACAAGCAACGGGCTTCTGCCAAATTGAGAGAAATCCTAGGGAAGCTTTGGAGACAGCTTTCAAACAAATGTATGTCTCCAAAGAAACCACACTCTAATCTTGTGAGTCCCACTGTGTCAACAAACATTGATCCATGGATAACTTCAGCAGTGACTTCAGGCTCCATGGCTGGAGGAAGCCACATGTTCAGCTCCTGGAGGGGAGACAGTACCTCCTATTTTCCCCATAGGAAACCCTTCATCTAGGTGAGGAATAGAACTGCAGGGCTTCAAAAGAGTGGCCCAGCTGGACAGGTGATATCTGCAGCATGGCACTAAAGTGGGAAACACAGGAGGCTCCAGCACTTCATGCAGCCCCTGTAGCACTGAGTTGATAATTGTTAGGCAAGATCTTGTTTTTTCTTGCTCTTTTTTTTTTTTTTTTTTTATGTAACTTACTGAAAAAGCTCAGTTTTCCAAGCACAGGAGTAAGGACTTCTGATCTATAGATATAATTAATGGTTTGTTCACCCTGAAAACACCTGTCCCAGTTTCTGCAGGTGTGAATTCCCTGGAGTAATTCAAGATCCTCTTTCTGCCCCTAGCCCACAGGTACTCCCCCAAAGCTTTGATTTCTTACCCAGAGAGAGCAAGTCAGTGAGGACACTGAGAATATTCAGGATGACATCCTTGTCACGGGAGCTCTGAAATGGAAACACATCAAGTTTAGGGATCAGTTCAGAGCAGTGAACTTCATGCCACAAAGGGCTGCGGTGCATCATGAGGCACAGAGGCACTGGGATCCTTTTTTGGATGCCAAGTATTTTTTGTGCCATCTGGCCAGTGAATATGTGGAACCATATTGATAATATGTTTTAAAAGCCTCTGACAGACATACTGATCATACTACACAATGTTTAATACACAGTAGCATTTCTACAGACTTTATATCTAAACTCTAAATTAAATTTATCTTTTTTTGGATTGATCTGTCTACCTTAAAGTTGAAGAAATTCTGCATCACACAGAAAGGTTAAATGTGGGGTGGTTTCACATGACAACATCCCTTCTTACTGGCAGTTGAAGAAGAATGTCTTTAATTATATTAATTTAATTTATAAGAAAATTCCTCTGTCTTTGCAGCTACAACCACATGGAAGCCTGGAATTTGAGGAGCAGAAAGATGTCCTAAACTTATTTTTAACCAAGACCTTAATTTTAACCAAGACCACCACACTTTAACATCACACAGTCTGCTTTAGATCCACTTTAAATTTTGCACTAGAGGAAAGAAGTTACGCTGTACTTGAAGAGAAAGAAACACATAATATCTACCATCCATGTGATAAACTCTACCCCTTCCTTAATCCTCCTCCAATCAGATTTCACTGCTGCGAATACAGAATTAATCACCAGTCTGTACTCCTGTATAAGGGATTTGGGTTAAGTTCTAGATCTTTTAATTTCCCTACAAAAAAAATTCAAAACAAATTTCCAATATAACAGAAAAGCTGCATTTGTGTAGCTTTGATCCTGAAGAACCTCAGGATCACAGAAGCTATAATGGAAACACATTCTATCCCATTAAGCTATTACAATAGGATAATATCTTGCAAATATATGGTTTCTATATTTCTGAATGTTTCTGTGCATCAGAAACTTAACCTACCATATACATTCTGGATATGGGATTGTTTTACCAGCCAGATTGATTCAACCATTCTCTGACATTTAACATTATGCAACTATTTCAGACAAGGAATTGAGAAGTAACACCTAGCAAAAAGAAACTCTAGAAAGAATATTAGGGGAATCTAATAAGCTGCAATAATGAGGATTCAATCAAAGACTTCCCCCCCCCCCCCCCCCCCCCCCCCCCCCCCCTCCCCCACCCCCACACCCTACCCACACCACCGGGAACAGGGGGTGGGTTTTTTGGGAATGGATTGTCATTTCACC
>JAOEGS010011397.1:0-14376 GCA_025447755.1 Corythornis vintsioides | reverse complement strand
ATCTGACAAGTACAACCATGTCAAAATATTGGCAGGGCCTAGTAAATGTAAGAAAAATTGTGGTCAGTTTTAAATATTATATTCCTAGGGTGAACATGGTCCCTTGGCCACACTTCCAACCTCCACCAGCATTAGGGACAAATATTAAGCCAAGCCAGGCTATGATTACATTACATTATATATTGCATTTACTGTCACCAGCCAATCTACTAAACGAACCTTTAAAAATGTTATTAGTGTTCTTGTCTACCCTCTGACCCTGCTTTTGTCTCCACTCCAGAGAAGGACTGCAGATGATGCCCTGTGACATTTAAATGCAGTCCCCTAAGATGAGCTGTTTCATGTGTTAGATCCAAACCTTCACAGTTAAGGGCATGAATAGCTGGAAAATAAAGGGTCTGTTTCTTTGCCACAGCTCAGCTGTTCATTAGGTGGTGGAGCTGAAATCTGTGATAAGGATCGGAAGGCAGAGCCAAACTGATAAGTATTGTAATCCTGTTGATGGAAGAAGAAAAAGAAAACCAGCTGGGATTTTTCACTCTTTGTTTCTTTAATTAAGTCTAGACTATATGTGTCGTGCAGCTTGGAAATATCTGGAAATGTTTACCAAGTTGCATTGTGATTATGATGTCAATAATCAAATTAAAAGAATGAGCAGAGAGTGGATTTAGGGAAGAAAAGCACTATCTGATCTGCAGAGCTGTGTTGCTTAACAGAACATCACTGAACTTCAAAGATAGAAATGTTCTTTCTTCCTTGTTAGTAAAATTTATTCTAGCCAGCATTCCTGGTTCCCATGAAACTGGAAATTGATATCACTAACAGCAGAGAAGTGATGTGGATGAGAAGAGTTCACTTCTTGCCCTCTTGGCTTTCCATTTGAAAAATAGAATACCCATTGCTGCCTTCAAAAGGATTGCTTCAGCAAAGCTCAAATTGTGTAAGAAATAGCTACAGAGTTTTATGAGCTCTAGTCTGAGGGTTTAGTATTCACAGATTGTACACAAATTCAGTCTATTTCTATATATTTTAAAAACTTTAATAAAGACAGCTAAGGCTTCAAACCAATAATGACTTTTGTATGTGGTTAACTTTACTTTGGAGGATGATTTCAAATAAGTATCTATGCTCTAAATAGAGTAAAATAGTGGCAGGGATGGGGTTTTCAGCTGATATTTGCTATAACAAAATAGAAATAGCAATTGACAGCATAAGCCAAAAAAACCCTCCAACTCTGGAGTTACTCAATGTTCATCAGATATGCAAATTACTCTTCTCTCTGCTTCTCCATGAACTGAAGTGCTCAACACCTCATCTGATGACAAGTGAGATGCTGGGGGAATGATCTGTCATCAAAGCTGACAGTGACACTTTGGGTTTTTTCCAAGAAAAATCTTTGAAGAGCAGGTAAGTGACTGGATCCTCTGGATTCATACCAGAGGTGCATGTTTTCACTGTTAACTAGCTGTTTAATTAACAGGCAGACTAAGTAGTTTAGAATATTCCAAATGGAGACTTAAAAACCGCTCTCTTTGATTGCTTATTTAAGTTCACCCACAGTCAATTAGTTAATCAGTCCAAAAAATGTGAAGCCTAAAGTGAGTGTCATTATCTGCTTTTTTTTCCCCTCAAAGTGGAAAATATGTATTTCTAAGAATTTAATATTTATTTTTAAAATCTTGTAACATTACAAAAATTATTGATTCAGGTGCATTCCTACCTTTCTAGTAGTAGATCTATATTTATCTCATTTTTTTTACTGGTAGAAAAATGAATTTTTATGCTTAATTGTGATCCTGGTTCTGTAGAGATTACAATCCTGTCCAGAGGATACCTGCAATGTGCAGTGACAACACAGGGCTAAGATTTTGCAGGAATATATTCTAAGTAGATGTCATCTATAGCCAGAGTGGTGCAATGAGATTATAGGGGATAATTTTTGGAGGGGTTTAAAGAGAAGAGATGCATCAGAAAAATACTGTATAAGTTGTGACAAAACAAAAGATAGCAAGGTAGCTCTGAAAAAATAATGTGAAAAAAAAATAGACAAATATATTGATTTTCTTAATTTGGGGACTTGTTTAGTCTGACACAGATTAATTCCACTAGCAGTTCCCAGAATAAGGCAAATTCTACCTTTTAATTGGTATCTTGCAATATAGCAACATTCAGCACTTTCCCTCCTATTAGAATCCTCATTTCCTTTACTTCTGTAGGTCCTAATGAGAGGTCAAATTCCAACCCACTGAGCTGAATACACCAAAAATGTAACTACCTGCAGATGTTGTCATTTAGGTATTTATTTAGGTTCACATTAGGTATTCCTAAAAATGTAGTAAAAGAAAATTCCACTTATTGACTGCCTAATTTCAGAGACCATAACCAGCTCAAGGTGTTCCTGGAGCAGCCTGTGGTGAGGATCCCGTTGCAGCCCAGCTGCTAAAAGCTGAAGAATTCCAGATGTGCTGGGGCAGAGAGGGAGGACGTGGAGGGTATGACTCCAGGCACAGAGGAGGGTGTTCATGAGGCAGGAAAGAGCCCTGGATTTTGGTCTTCTTTGTTGGGATTATATTTTAATCAATATGTTGAATGTAGAGTGCAGAAGAGAGGAGCAGAAGTTTGGAAGCCTGGCTACTGATTGATGTACCCAGTAGACAAAGCTGTTGACCATTGAGCTGTCTCTGAGAAGATGATGATGCACCATGGAGATGACTATCACTTGGTGTTGGTGAGTGGAGCTCCACCCTGATGGAACTTCAGAAAGAACTTCCCAGAACACTGGGAGATGGAGAAAGAGAGACCTGGGTCCTGCTGAACACGCAATCCTGAATCTCAAGAAGTGCTCCTTGGTGACCTCCTCCACAACTGACTGCATCCCTCATCCAGACAGGCTGGTGAAACCTGTTAGACAGCACCCTCTCACCACACAGCTCTCCTCCTGCTTGCTTGCAGTTCTTCTCAAGCTTTGTTTATTCACTGAAGCTATTTAAATACCACATCTATGGGAACAGCCGTGTCAGCAGGAGGTTCTCGGGGCACATTGCTCTGCTCCCAGGAGCTGGATGCATCCTTTGCCTGTTTAGCATGTTCTTGGATAGAAAGGTCTTTGTCAGCCTGTTTACCAAGTGCTCCACAAACCATATCAGGAGGTGTAGCAGCAGTTATTACTTCACCCTCCAAGCCTTGCATTCGGCCAGGCCCTAGGTGATGGTGATATTAATAGCAGTGCAATACCACGTTGAAAGTGTCTGCTCAGCATGTAGAGGGAGATTCAGATTAGGGACCTCAAGGAATCCCCATGACAGGGACAGCTGAGATATATACTGTTTCCCAAGAGCCAGGAGAGGGATGGGTGCTTCTCACGTTCTCCCTGTCACCACTGCAAATAATTCCATCCAATCCATCTCGCTGTGACCCAGTGACACTCTTTTAGTCTCGTGGGAGATCATCCTCTTATGCCCTTAAAAAGTTCTTGCTGCTATGTTTATGTCCAATCCTGGGGTGAGACATGGTGCCCCAGCCAGGGGAGAGGGGCACTGCACCTCATCCCAGGGCAGGAGTGTGTGGAACATACAGCAGAACCTCTGCTTATCTCAGATAATAAAAATGAGGCTATTTTATTTTCAAGGAGGAAGCCAAACGAGAGAGTTAAAAAGCCAAAATCATTTTGGTGCCATGAATTCCATGACATCAACGTGAAGATAAAAGAGATGCAGAAGGAAGATAAAGAGATTAGAGTATCAGAATTATTACAAATATTGCCAGTAGCAGTGCCTTGTTCCCAAGGCTGCCTGCCATTTCTCAACGATAAGATCCAGGTTTTCAGGTTTGGCTTTTAAAAATCTGTTTGTGATGGAAATATTCTAATTAATTTATTTTTTTTTTGGCTTTAGCCTCCAAGATGCTCATGCTGAGGGGTTCGGCCACATCCACGGATGAGGTTGCAGAAAACTACAAAGTTGTTTTGTTGAGAAAAAGCTGAGCTTGGTTAAGTTTTGTAACAGTGAGCCCTTCCATAAACCTATGAAAATCCAGCCAAATTCAGCCAAATTGTAAGTCTTTAAATAAAATATGGCTTGGATATAATCAGTGAGTCTTCTCTAGAGCCTGGCAGCACCAAGAGTGGAAGCATACTGTAAAAAGCCTGTGATTCTCATCCTGAAGGTAGAGGTAGGTATTTTTTCATGTGATCAGAGAAGAGTTTGATGCTGAATGTAATCCTGTGCTCTTTGACACCCAAGATGCATGATGTCAATATCTGTCAGAGCTCTGTGGGGGTTTCTGTGGGTCGAATCTGGCATCTGCTGCTGAGGAAAACGTGCACTTATCCAGTGCAGGGTACTGCTGATGCAAGATGATCCTGAAATTGAAAACAAGTTTTAAAAAAAAAAAAAAAAAAAAGAAAGCAGGGAAGGCATCTGATGCTATTTTTAGAAATGTTTTTCAGATGATCCTAAACCTATAGGAAAAGCACAAGTAACACAATGTTTTGATTTTATGCAACTGTCTCACAAATAGTATCTCCCTAATCACGTTTGATGGTTGGATTTGATGATCTTAAGGGTCTTTTCTAGCTTAAATGTTTCTGTGATTCTATGATCTTTTCGTTAGCTGTGTGGAGATAAAATATAACATGGAAATTGAACAACCATGGAAGAGATTGAGACACATGAATTAGAAGTTTATATTCTCTGTTTCACAGGGTGAACATGTCTTTTTATCTGTGCATGTGAAAAAAATGCTTAATCATTCTTATGGTCTTGATTTGGGAGAGTACTGTGGCTATTCAGAGAATTCCTTAAACTTGTTTCAAGATATAGTTTGTCTCTCATTCACAATTTGCTAGGAATACCACTCGGTGATCCACGTTGGTCCTGAATGGAATTCCCTCCTGGACTGGGTGCCATGCTGCTAGAATAGGTTCTCCCAGGTATCACACGGGGAAAGGATGCTGTAGGCATCAGGTTGTTGGAGTAAGGAAAGCTCAGCAGCCTAGAGCTAGGATGAACTCGTGAACCTGTGAGACCATGGTTCTTGGAAGAGACTCCAGCACACTTGCTTGCTGCCCTGAATTTGTCTGTATGGGAAACCAGAAACCTTGGTGCTGCTCAGGTGTGGTGTGTCAAGACCAGGATGGAGGCTCTGAGGTGTCTACTGTGGCTGGGGAAATATTAGCATCCTAACAGGCTGTTCTGCTTACAGGTAATTATGTGACTATATAAAGGTCATGGCTTATAAATTGCTGTGGACTGGACAACTGGTTAAAAAATGCCCTGCCCTTTGCTTTTATGGTTATGTTAGTCCCAGGCTGTTTGACTGCAGCTTTCCCACGCTATCTAGTCATGAATCTCCTTTATATTGTGATAAATAATGTCTGTTCTTTTTCATTATCATGAACTTCCACTGCACCATCATGCTCCTGCAGTGCCTTTCTTTCAGGAGAAGCAAGATCTGCTTGTGCCCAGACCCCAGATAACTCAGAAAGCTCTGCAGAGGGAATTTTCTGCCTTTTCCCCCTATTCTCTCTCTCTCTGGGGCCAGCAGAAGCAGCAAACCAAGATCCTCAGGTCCTTCCATCAGCTTCCAGTGCCCAAATTACCCCATCCTCTGTCCACCCCTTGCCCATAGCAGGGATACCTCTGCCTCTCCCTCTTTAGCACTTGGGTAAAAATTTCAGCCCTGGGATGATGATAGTTTGAAACCTATGAGTTTTTCTTCCTTACATCATCATTTAGTTAGAATTTAGTGTAAAATTAGCTGAGGGGAGGCTGCACCAATAACGTTGTTATCACTATGCTGCTAACATCAGGGTTTTTCATTGTGCAGCTGGGCACAATGCTCACTTTGAAATCCCACACCACACACGTGACAGGTTTCATTAAAAATATTATCTGGTGATGATGGTGCTATGGAAAGAACTCTCTCATAGGCACATTGACAGACCCAGGCTGGAGAGGGAGGAGGCCGAGGCATTTTTTCCATTTTCATTACTGGATGTAATCTAGAGAGGAATGACTGTTTAAGTGGGCAGATCAACACCTGATTGTGAGATAAAACCTGGAGTTTAGAGGGTTATAGGCTCTACCTTGTGAAAATGGGCACATACAGAATCACTGAATCATAGAGTTGTTTGGATTGCAGAAGACTTTTAAGTCCAACCATTAACCCAGCACTTCCAGGGCACCACTAAACCACGTCTCTCTGCACCACAGCTCCACATGTAGATACCAGGAGTACAAATTCTCCCCAAACAGGCTTGGGAGAATATTTGTATAATCAGGAATTAATGAAGAATGTCCAAGGAATAGCTGTTTTCTCATCTATAACACAGTTTCTCATCAACAAGGTTTAGAAAAGCAGTTTCCAGATGCATTGATCAACTGCTACTTGAAATACACCTTGCTGCATCAAAGACTAAGAGATTTACCCTTGGCTTAATCCTAACACGTCAGTATGTTCAACACAGAACCCTCAAGAGTGAGCAGAGATCAAACTTACTGAGACAGCTAACACAGATCTGACACAAAGATGTGACTTCCAGAGTAAACTTTTGAAGGTAAAATGAGAGGGATGGGAAAATAAACATGAAAATCTACATGGGGAAGCTCAGTCCTTCAAACTTAGCCTGTGTACAGCTTACTGGTGACCACAGTCAGAATGAAGGCAAAGAAAAAAAGGCTCAGATGATGAGAAAGTGAAAAGCAAGGCACATAAACTGGGAGGTACAAGAGGAAGGAAAGCAAAAAAGCAGGAGGCTCATGGAAACTTCCATTTTCTCTATTTTTAATCTGGATTTATACCAAGAGATTAAATTTAGTCTTTGCTTTGAGGTTTTGGTGAATGATTTGAGTATCCCTCTGCCTTTACTGGGTGTACAGACTGTCCAGGGCTATGGGCTGGGAGAGAGGATCAGGCAGAAAGGATGAGGCTGCTGGACACTCTATTTTTTTTTTTTTGGAGCATATACTGTATTGCTTTCAGGCAGGAGGATCAGTATCATAAAAGTGCCACTTTCAAGGTGATTTTCCAAAGGTCAGACCGTGCTTTTTCAGCATATGGTGCTCCTGATTTGTTAGGAGAGTGCAGGGACTTGCTAGGAAGTGAATCAAGTGGGATAGCCCAGAAAACACCTCTATTCCTATGCATCTGTATATAGCATTGAATCACATGGTTTTTAATAGAAATTAAATATTTATCTGTAAAGGAACTTTGTCAGACACATCATGACCTCCACAGGGGGGATCTACACAATTCACAAGGCACAATGAATCACACACTGCAGCATCAGTGCTGTTCTTTGGTGCCATCACTCACCCCAGCTATTCTGGAGACATCTCCCTTGTTCTGTTTCCCAGCGTTGCCACGTAGTGACCTAGCTGGCATCTGCATATGCTGCCATCAAATGCATGTTTTCCTCCCACCATGGCCCTGGGATTTGTGTCTGACATATGATCCTCTTCTTGCCACGCTCAAGCACTTAAAATCCAGATGCATTCTTCTTATCCTCTTAAAAAAACAGGGAAATATTTCTAATTATTGCCTCATTTCTGCAGATCTTAATGGCTGCATTAATTGTGCCTGAAGGTTGTTAGCACAGCACAAACTCCATCTCTTTGTTGCATCTTACAGGTCCTTCCAAGGAAGGACTTGAGAGGTTTGGACTTGAAGATCTCAAAGGACTCTTCCAAGAAAAAAATGATTCTAAAGAGCTGGAAGCTGGGTAGCTTGTCTGGGGAGGCAGCAGTGCCCACAAAGCATATGGGAACTCCAGGAGGAGTCCAGGTTTGCCTCGAGGGCTGTAGAGTAAATGAATTTAGATCATACATGAAAATGTTAAACCTGTTCAGTCAGTTCCCTCGCCATGAGCAGGATCCAGGGGCTTTAGAATCAGAAGGAAAATTGCCTCGTTCATTTCCTGAGGTTAGTATTTTGGGGGAAAAAAAAAATACATTAAAAAGACTAGTTGTAGAATTAACCTTGTGATTTCATGATTGGGTGGATGAGTGGGATAGCTGGAAATTCAGTGGTGTATTTACTGCAGCTAGCTACTGACTTAGCTCCAACTCTAACCTCGATTTGGTAATTTTTTTATGCAACAAAATTCACAGAGATAGGGTTTTGGTTTTGAACACGCAGCTAAGGATAGAAAGAAAATTAAAAAAATACGAGGAGTTTAGCCAAGATATTTGAAAACCACTCAGCTTTTCACTATAATTTAAAACCTTTGAGTCCTACACTAGTGAATCTAATAAAAACCCCCATAAAATGTAATATGAAAATGACTGGGGCTAAGAGCGAGTTTGGCTCAGGGTTTCTTCTCTCTCTTGGGCCCAGGGAAAATATTCCAGAGCAAGTCCAAAAGCTTCAGCATGGTAGAAGGAAAATTCCTTGTCTTTCAGGTAGCAGATACTATTTCAGCAACAGAAATAGACGATACTGATGACAGGGGCTGGGAGGTGGTGTTCTGCTTTAGATTGTTTTGCTAAACCAGAATTCCTCTTCAAAAAATATGAGGGAAAAAAAAAAGTGATAAATCACCTAAATGGAAAAAAACCCTGAAGGATAAATGGATATGGCTTTTGTGTAGTAAGAATTAAATTTCAATTGGTAAAACACAAATGAAAGGGAGTTGTGATGCTGTCCCTCAGAAGACCAGCAGCAGGTAAAACCTGACCTTGAGGTGGGGTTGGTCTCTTCTCCCAAGGAACAGGAGACAGGACAAGAGGCAAGGGCCTCAAGTTGCCCCAAGGGAGGTTTAGATTGGAGCTGAGGAACAATTTCTTCCCCTCCAGGGCTGTCCCAGGGCAGGGGTGGAGTCCCCGTGAGCCCTGGAGGGGTTTCCAAGCCCTGGAGCTGTGGTGCTGAGGGCCATGGGGCAGTGGTGCCCTGGCACTGCTGGGGGACTGGTTGGACTTGATGATCTTAAAGGTCTTCTCCAATCAAAGCTGTTCTATAATTCCATGATTTATTTTCCATCCCTGTTGCACGATAAACATTTTCTCAAGCTTCATCACTCGACACCGGGAGGCTCTTTGTCCTCACTTTGCTCTTACACACTTTCCATCACTTTTACACTGAGGATGGTGACAGGTGGTGGCTGCCCCATCCCTGGCACCATCCCAGGGGAGGTTGGGGGGGCTCTGAGCACCCAGCTCTGGGTGCAGATGGCCCTGCTCCCTGCAGGGGGGTGGCACTGGCTGACCTTTAAGGTCCCTTCCCACCCAAACCAGCCTGGGATTGACAAGCTGCAGAGTCTTTTCACCAAGGTAATGATGATCCAGTGAATTTATGGGATAAACCAGAGGTCTCCTCTGCCTGGGCTATTCTCTCCTCCCCAGGAGGAGTTGTCTGGGTTGTTCAGGTGTTGCAGGAAGGGCTGTTCCTGCTCTGGTGCTGTAAAATCCCAGGGTCTCTCCATTGTGACAGCCAGAGGATGGATTTGAGACTCTAAACATCTCTAGAGAAACTCAGCAAAGGGATTTTCACCTGACGTTGGAGTCATTCTCTTCCCAAGTGTCACTTTGTACTCAACAGTGTGTGCTTAGGGAGAAGAGGTGTCTTTAAAGGGATGGGGATGTGCTGCATCCCACTGCTTGGCTCCAGTGGATCCAGAGCTGCTGAGAACTGGGCAGGAACCTCCCCAGGTCCATCTGTCCTGCTCGTGGCTGCTCTGGGGGACCTGGCCAAGCAGGAGCAACTGGTTCTTCACCTCCTCATGCTGCACTTCCAGACACCCTGGAAAGCCTCCTGGAGCTGCTGTGATCAAAAACGTCGATGGGGAGGGAGGGGGGGGGTTGGTGATGGGAGGAAGGAAGTCCGAGGCTCTTCTGCTCAGCAGCATCTCCCGATAAGGTACCGAGATAAGCAGCAGTGACGGTGCCTGGGGGAGCAGCGGGAGGAAAGGAGAGACAGAAAAAGCTCGTCAGGAAACCCTGGCAACTGCAGGGAGGCTGCTGGAGAGCCCGGGAGCGTGGGGATGGGTGTCCCGAGGAAACACAGCCCCATTGTTCCAGGAGAACCCGGCTGGGAAGCGCTGCGGTCCCAGGACGGAGCTTCTGGGCATGAGCAGCGCCCAGAGCAGGAGCTGAAACAATTCAGCCTTTGCCCGAACTGGTTTCCCGAGAAGCTCTTGTCTGTCCTGCTGAAAAACCACAGCGTTGACTCATCGAAATGCTCGCTGAGGTGGTTGGTTGGTTGGTTGGTTGGGAGGGGGGGGGGGGTTTAACCCTGAAGCCTCCCAGTTTGCCCAGCGTGCCCAAGCTGCGGGCAGCGCGGAGATAACGAGAGTCTCCTGAGCCTCCAGTACCAGAATGAGCCCCAAACTGGTTGCACTGGAGTGCGGTTGACAGAAGAGGGTGCTGCGGGCTCGGCCACCTCCTCCTGCCCCCCCTTCCAGCCAAGTGGCATCAACCTCGGAGGGAACGGAGAGTTCCCCCAACCATCCGAGCAGCTTTACTGGCTCTCCAAACAACCTGGGAGAAACCAAACTGGGGTTGACTGGTCGGGGGGTGGGGGGGGCTGCTCTCAAACGGTGATGCAACCGGACAGACCGCTCAGATCTGCTGGATCCCAGCTCAGCAGCACCCTGGGGTGCCCTGCTCCGGACGGGAATGAGGTGTAGGAGGTGCTGAGCCAAGAGGAGGAGCAAGGTAAAGTGGCCGCTCACAACGGGGCTCTGTGTTCAGAAGCCTCCCGGAGCCCGTCGGGTTTGGCTTTTGCAAATGGTACTTTTCCCAGAACGTGCGAATTCCTTCTCCTCCGTGCGGGGGTGGTGGGGGGAAGGGAGGGAAGAGGGGGGTTGAGGGGGTGCGTGTGTCTGTGGGGGGCGTGTAAAGGCTCCTTTTGAAGAAGAAGATGCCTTAAGGTGTTGTTAGGGGTGGCCGGGCGTGCTGGGCTGTCGCAGGGGGTTGGGGTGGTGCAGATGCCAGCTGCTTGCTTCTCCAGGCAGTGCCCGTGCTGGGCTTTGCCAGTGGAAGTTTCCTCCCCTCCTCTCTCTTCCAGCATCCCGATCCCTGTCACAACCAAAAACCCAGCCGATGGTGGCTTGAGATGCCACCTCGCTCTGCCCCCGTGCCTGTGTTGTGGAGACAGAGGTGGCAAAGGCGATGGGGACCTGTTTGTGCCCTAGGAGTGGGTACCCCGGGGTGCCTCGGGCAGAGTTTTGCTCTGAGACCCTCGTGTGGCTGCGGCAGGAGGATGGGAGTCACTTAGATCCTGCTGGATGCCCTCCGGGGTTTGGTTTTCAGTCTCAGCACCTCGAGCAGCACTGGAAGGTGCTTTGAGTCAATATTTGTCCTGTGGCTTTGGGGTTCTGGTAAAAAAAAAAAAACAAACCAACAAACTGTGATTCTTCCTTTTGGCACTTGGGAATTGCTCGTCCTGGCCCAGCCCAGTCCTTCTGTGGGATGAGACTCTCTGTGCTTGTGAAAGAACTGCCCGAGGAGGGAGGCAGAGTGATCCTGCCTTTCCAGGAGGGAGCAGTTTTTCCGTGGTTCTACGGGAGGTTGCAGTGATTTGTAAGATGATTTTATTTCTGCTTGAACCTAAACCCCTGACCCAACCAGCTGCCTGCAGGATGGCACCTCTCCTGGCTCTGGAAAGGTCTCCTTGCACTTCTGCTGTGTTGGGCTCAGTGGGCTCCATCCTCGGGCAGGACGTGGGGCTGTGTTGGCAGGAGCACCACAAACCAGGAGCACTTTGCTGCTTGCTGAGCTTTTCCCATCTGCAGTTCCCATCTTTTTCCAGCCTGTGATGTCTGAAGGACGGGGGGAGGTGGGACGTGTAGCTCTGTGGGCTCAACCTTTCCCTTCTACTGTGCTCTGCCACCACCCTCCATCCCACGGAGCTCCCGAAGCTCCTTGTGCTGTAGTGCCCGTTACTGGGAAGTGCTTTCAAGCCCTGGTATGTTTTGAGGATCGTGTGCCTAAAAATAAGAGCATCAAACTGACAACCGTGGAAGGTCAAGGACTCCAGCGGCTTAGAAACTGTCCCCTTAGGGCAGCATCTGAGCATGGAAAACTGGTGTGGAGAGGCAGGAGCTGGGGGAGAGCAGCCTTAGAACGCTGGAATGCTTCCCTGAATTCCCTACCCAGTCCCGTTCCAGTCTTGGGTGGGGATGGAACCGTTTGGTAACTGGTTTTACTGGGCGTAACCCTCCCTGGGCATGCTCCGGTCGGTGGCTGAGGTCAGGCTTGGTACCCACCCCAAGCAGATTGGGTGCCGTGGGGAGAGGAGTTTTTTAGGGGTGGGCATTTTGCCCTTCTCTTCCCCAGAGCCTCTGCAGAAGGGCTCCCCATCCCACACAACGCCAAGGAACTGGCTCCGGCGGGTTTGGTCGGTGGCGGTGCCCTCCGTTGGCAGCCCACACACAAGGTGCCCAGCGTGGCTGCCACCCCCCCGCCGGGCCTTTTTCACATTCATACCCACCAGGGGCATCGTTACCATTGTTTGTAACATCTCTTGGAAAAATGAGTCACGGGCACTCTGCCTGCCCTCAGCGGGGACGCTCTGCCACATGAGCAGCAGCAACGCCCGCCCCCCGCGCTCCGCTGCAGCCCCTCGGCTCCCGGGGGGTTCAGGGAGCCAGGGAGGGTGGGTGTCATTCCCCAAGCCCGGGTGGGATTCAGGCCACGGCCTCGTAGCATCTGCCCAAAGATGACCCCGTTCCCATGGGTCTTTTCCCCAGCTGTGATATTTGAGGCTGGTTTCCCTGCGCTCATCCCTGGGCTGTTCCTGCCCCGGGAGGTGTCCAGGTCTGGGATGTTTTCTGGGCTTGTCCCATGATCTGTGGGTTTGTCTGGTGCTCGCCCCCAGCTCTGCTCCCCTCCACCTGCAGGACCTGGGGAGAGAGTGAGGCAAAGCCAGGAGAGAGCTTCACCTTTGGGTTTTCATTTATTTTTTATTGTTATTTATCGAGGGTAGATTTAGACTGGATAGATTGGATTTTTCACAGTGAAGGTGGGGAGAGCCTGGCACAGGCTGCCCAGAGAGGTGGTGGCTGCCCCAGCCCTGGCACCATCCCAGGGGAGGTTGGCTGGCCCTGAGCACCCTGCTCTAGCTGCAGATGTCCCTGCCCAGCTTTAAAGGTCCCTTCCAACCCCAAACCATTCTGTCATTTTATTGACATGTATTTTTTTCCAGACCCAGGTCACTGTGCCAGGTTTGGGCACCAGAAGATCGGGTCTGCAGAAGGATTTACCCTCCTGCGAGGGCTTTGAAAGCAGCCTGAGCCTTCTCGAGGGTCCAGCCCTGCTCCTGGCTGCTGCTTGTTGAGAATTTTTGCCTTATCTGCTGTTCTTCGGTCTCTTGTCTGCCAAATAGGAGCTACAGTATCTAATAGTCCCCCGGGGGGTGATGGCTGATGGAGTGGTTGCCATCCTCGGCTGAGTGGAACAGCTCTGAGCACCGACCTGCTGTCTCCACAGCTCTCCTGCTGCCGGGCAATCTGCTGCCCGAATAAACCCGAGGCTTCCAGGGACACTTCTCTCCTCTCCCGTGCTCCCTGCTGGGTGGGTTTAAGAGGTAAGGAGGAGACTGTTCAGGTGGTGAATTATTTTTTTTTTGCCTTGTAAACTCAGCAGCTGGAGCAGGAGGGACTGGAAAGGGCTGCTGGACCTCGGATATGTTTTGCATGTTAAGATGCTACAAAAACAGAGAGAGTTTGAGCAGCTGCAGAACCCCGAGCACTGGACCCCAGACACTGGGATCCCTGAGTGCACAGGGACCTGAACACAGAATTCTTTTGGTTGGCAGAGACCTTGGAGCTCATGGAGTCCAACCCTCCCCCAGCACTGCCAGGGCACCACTGCCCCATGGCTCTCAGCTCCACAGCTCAACGTGGGGCTTGGAAACCCCTCCAGGGATCCCAGGGACTCCACCCTGGCCCTGGGCAGCCTGGGCCAGCCCTGGACAACACTGGGGGGGAACAAATAGTTCCTCATCTTCATCCTCCCCTGATGCAACTCGACCTCCAGGGTGCCTGACCTCGTGTGATGTCAGCAGCACCTGCAGAGCTGCTCTCTGCCCCTCGAGCCCTCGCTACCCTGCGGAGCTGGAGCTGCTCCCAGGGCCCCCATCACTCCTCCCCGTGCAGGTGTCTTAGGGGGGGACGGGGGACGGGAGGGCAGTGCCAGCGGGAGCCCCGCTCTGGGGGAGATGGGCTCTAGAGTTAGAGCAGGTCCCAGCTTTGTTCTCAGCTGGGGCACGTTCTGCTGCTGCCTCCTCCCCGGGTACAGTGGTTTGGAGCCCTTCCCTCTTTATCTGAAATCAACAGCAGAGCTAATATTCATAGCGAGGAAGTGAGATAGGAGCAGAGGCCAAGGTGGGCACCGAAATGGGGGCGAGAGACAGGCACGAGTCTGGGGGGGGGCAGGGGAA
>JAOEGS010011395.1:10439-38889 GCA_025447755.1 Corythornis vintsioides | reverse complement strand
ATCATAGGCTGGTTTATTGAGATCAAAGTAAGATAAAGGCTTTCACTCTTCCTTTAGGGATTTAAACCAATTCGCTTCTTTAATCTTGTGTGGCTTCTCAAAAAAAGCGTCAGCACCTCCCCTTTCAAACGCTGAGTAGCGATCTCCAGACTTGCCCTGCCTGGCTGAGGAGGTTCCCTGCTCCGAGGGTCGGTGTGAGGGCAGCTGGTGAAGGTCCTGTGCTGATGAAGGGTTTTCTGCGGTGAGCTGAAGCCGGGGGGTTGTTTATTTCTAGAAGAAAACGTCTGCCTTCCTCTTACCACCGAGAACTCGCAGGGCTGCAGTTCTGAAGTTTTCACCCTTTGTTTGCTTTGGATGCAGCCTCTCGTTGTTTTGTCAGTTTAGTCACTGCTTCTCCTGCTTGTTTTGGCTGTTTTGTTTTTTTTAATGAGTCTTTTACAAGGCAATGAGTGAAAGGAAGAACGTGCCTGAAAGGAAAATATGAATCAAACCCCACAGAAGTGAGACAGAAACAGGGATCAGGGTTTGTTTGCAGAGCTGCTATTCCCAGAGAACCTTCCAGTGGCTGCCAACACAGAAGGTTCTCATTCTTTGTCTGGGCTGATCCTGTAGTTTCCTCACAATTCACTTCTGAGGCAAGCTGTTAGAAATCCATCATAATCGAAGCACTACTGAAGTGATTCCAGGAGGTGGAAAAAGTCCTCTTCAGTTTACACAAATGAACCCCTAGAAACCAAATCTCTGCAACCTCAGGAAGTTTAATCCTTGGTGCAAACACTGGGAATACTCCTGTCTGCAGTTGCCCTGACTTTGCTATAAGCAGCAATCACTTTGCTTATCAGAAACAGCTACACCACATTTAAAATCATGAGCTTAAAAAAATGTACTCAGTAAAACACTCTTTTGGTTTGGTTTTGTTAGTTTGTTTGGGTTTTTTTTTTTGTTGTTTTAATAGCCCTGTCAGCCCAGGACTAAATTGTTTTTATGAGGAGCTGCACAGAGTTACTCAGATGAAAGTATAGTCAGAATACCTAATGTGTCATGAGATAAGCTTTAATTAAAATGATTTGATCTTTGGCTGTGTTTCATCCTGGCTCCTTAACTCTTTGGTACTTGAGAATTGACTTCTGTGGGATTAAAGGGTTCACACGTGAGAGGTGCTGTCCAATTGCAGATGTTTTGGTGCTTGAACAAACATTGGACTTTAGCAACTGTTTGCAGTGTCAAATGAATGCTGGCCCTGTTCAGAGCAGCACTGCTGGGCTGTTCACTTGGACTGAGCCCTGAAATTCCTGCAACTGCCAAACACCTCGTAGGAGCTGCTGATGTGATTGCCAAAGTGTAAGAACCAAACAGACTATAGCACAGAGAGAGAGAGGGGAAAGAAACCTTCTGTAATAAACAAATCAAATAATTAGTGCTTTTTAATGGTGGAGGCAGGAGAGGAGGCCCAGATTTTATGGTGTGGTGCCACACAACAAAAAAACAAGTGTGTTTTTTTGAAAGCTGAGGATCTTGGTCTGTGTAGGTGCTGTATTTTCATGTAGTTAAACAAATACAATGAGGACAAATAATAATTAATTAGCATAAGCATCTCTTTGGGTAGCACATTAAGATATAGAGGAAACTTCTTGCTGTAAGGAACCAGTGTCACTTTCTGGGTATTATTCTTTTTTTTTGTTTTTATTACAATGGGACATTGGTGGTGTTCTGTGCAGTGCTTACTGGAATTCTTGGGAGTAGTGAAAAATAACAATACACTGGGTAGTGTGCAGTGGTTTGAAGATTTACAGCATTTCAGCCTAACTCTTTGAATATGTTCAAAGTTATTGTCTTAGTGGAAAAAAAAAAACCAACCCAAACCTGCTGCAGAGATTTAGGAGTCTCAGTTCTTGTGTCACTGTGAAGTCCAGAGCTCTCTGTTTAAAAAGATACCTTAATTGAACTTCTTTTCCATGTGTACTGTTAATTAAATTAGATAGAAAAACAGATCTTGTTCTTATTTATTTGCTATTAATATATGCAGTTGTGTACAGGGAATTGAAATAATTCCCTTTCAGACTAGTAACTGGCTTGTTAGTGTGGGTTCTGCAAAGGGTTAAGTCTCAGCCCTACCATGTTTGGGCTTTTTTTTTTTTCCAACGTGCATTGCTTTTAACCAATTTTCCCTCTGACAGCAGTTTGATGAGTAGCAATTAGCAGAGTGTATCAGCACAGCCTAGTTTCAAAAGAATCTTCAAAATTGCTGAATATGATTTTCCCTCTTTGTTTGGGGTTTTTCTGATCTTCCTGTTCCTGCACCAGTACCAAAGTACAGGATAATGTATGTAATGCCAAGGTATAACTGTAAATAATTACTGAGTTTAGGGAATGTGTCTCATCACATCTTAAAATAACCAGAAAAATATGGGCTACTGGAAGCAGCCAGATACCTACCATTTAAAAAAGGCATCAATAAATTAAATTAATTGTACAGCCAGTTGTAATGATCAGTTTGAGGTTTAAATTAAAGTGTTTATAATTATTATTTCTGGCTGGTGTAAAAGGGAATGATCAGCTGCTTACTTTGCTGCTGCCACCAATGGGTTTTCTCCCTGCTGTGGCTTTTCATTCATTCTTCTGTCCCTCCTGCAATGCTCTTTAGTTTACCTGTGAAGAAAATACAGAGCTGAGTTTGCTAGGAGATATAAATCAGGCTTGGATTTCTTTAGTGTTGGATGGGAGGGAGGGAGGCTTTTTCTTTCATGCAGAGACTGGAGTGAGAAGAGCTGCTTTGCTGTCAGGCTGAATTCTGCTTTGGAAACAATGGTTGCTGTAAAATCCTCCTGTCCTCAGTCCTGGGCTCAGCCTCTGGTGCCTGAGGATGTTACAGCAGGAATCACTTGGAAAAGTCCAAGTGCTGAGGTCTGGCTTCTCTCACTGCTGCCAGCCCTGCTCTTGTGTTGTTGAAATCCCTCTCTTCTTGGAGGGGGGAATGGCCATTTGCTGGCATGGCCCCTGTTTGTCAGAGGGATGAAATGCTGATTTTTATGCCCCCAGAATAATGCTGCTGCTGTCTGAGCTGCTGTGGTGACAGCAAATGCTGAGGACGCTCTGGGAGGAGCAAGTGTGTGGAGTGTGTCCCCCTCCTCCCCACCCCACACAGGAGCATAACTGGCACTACCAGCTGCTTTATCATTTGGCTTGAGATAAAAATACACTGAACAGAACATCTTCTCTTGACAGAAATACTTATAGAAGTCATAATCTTTTGAAATACTCTGCTGTCTCTTTCTCCATTTAGCCTTTTCCAATTAATACCCTTACAGGCTTCTGTCTTGAAATTGTAGCTTAACTGTATTGTGTTAGTTAAAATAGCTATAAAATTAAACAAATTGGTTCTTGGCTTGTTGGCCTCTTGGTTTTTGTTGGTTTTTTTTTTTTTATCTCTCCTGGAAGCTGGCTCCAAAGTTGAATTGGTACTTGGTAGTTTCTACTAAAATTTGCCTTTTTGAAAGCTCTTGAATGTGAGAAGCTTGATACTGATGTTCTATTCTTCCAGAGATATTAAAATGCTGCATTTTAAGAAGGATTTTATCAGGTCTTTTTTCACTCTTTACTATCTAGTACCTTAGATTTGTATATAAAAACTAATTTAAAAGTTATTGAATATTCTGTGACTCAAACCACATGGAAAAGTGACTGGCTTTGTTGCAATCCTGTCAGTTCCAAACAGGGGAGGAATGATTGCAGTAGCCAGGCTTGGGGTCAGGACAGACACTCATTGTGTGCACTGTATTTGAGAAGGTCCTGGTGTGGTGCTGTGCAGACTTGGGGGAGATGCAGCTCCCCATGGTGATGGATCAGTCCTGGATACACGTGGCATTCAGCTGGCCTGTCCGGAGCCCCTCACCTACAAGATTTTCCAGTCATACCCCATGTTACTGGTGGGGCTGGTCATAGGGACACCATGGGCTGCACTTCACCTCCCAGGAGGTGGTGATTCCTGGTGGGAATTAGAGGCCTGTTGCCTGTTCCTCAGCTGTCTCTGCTTAGAGAAGTGGGATGTGATGTAAGACTACTGCTGGAATTTCCTGGTTAGTTCCTTTGTGCTGGACATTAAGGACCCAATGGGATGATATCATCTTGGTCTGATTTAGGATTCCAAATCTGTTCCTCAGAGAAGACTTGGAGAGATCCTGCACTGAGAAAATGGGGATTTGCTTTGTTGAAGATGTGACTGGACAGCAGGGTGACAACATGACACTGGTGTTCCTGGAACTTCAGCAGATAAACTTTCCACCTGGTGAAGTTCCTCTGTGTGACATTTTTAGCTGTGGTTTGAAATGCTTTAGTTAATACTTTGAATGCAGACTGCTGCAGTGGAGATTGCTCCAGTTGATGTAAATACTTCAGTGCAGGATCTATGGAAGGTTCATTTCAGCTAGGCTGGGTTTCTTGGCTCAAGGTCACTTGAGGCATCTGGTTTAGTTTACGGAGCTTAGGAAATTATTAGTTACCTGTGTGTATAGTTATTGGCAGCTGAGCTGTGTTATCAACCTTGTGTTTATCTGCCTCTGAGAGTGTCCTCAGGCCAGTGGTGTAAAGTTTGAAATCCTCTTACCTAATGAACATGTCAACCTGGGTTTTTCCCATCTAGCTGTAAGCCTGGTGTTTAGCTTGACTTCCAAACCCACCCAGAGTGTTTGCTAAGCCATGTTTCTTCATTTCATAGGGTGCAGGTTTACCTGCAGTATCAGAATTAGTGAAAACTGCTGTTGCAGTTGTTACTGCTGTGATGAAGGTCTGGTCCAGGTCTAATAGTGTTACTAGAGGAAAAATAAGAAATAAAAGCATTCTTTTCACTCAGGTGGGGGGTGGGAAATCAAAGAAAAGAGAGTTGACAAGGTCTTTATGGGGTGAAAAAATCAGAAAGTAGCGTTTATGCTGCTTTAATTCTCTAAACAGGTTTTGCTTGTAGCTGGTTTGGGGGGTGTGGTTCTGCATCTCTTTTGTTAACAAGACTTTAAACAGCTCATTCACGTTGCTTAGGGAGCTGGGGAATCTATTGCTTAACCGTAGCCCAGGCTGTGTCCTGAGAGAAATGGAGGCACCTTTGTTAGCAAGCCCTTCACAGCCTCAGAGTGTTCTCAGGAATAAAGGGATAGGTGATTTGTAGTAAACTGGTCCCTACTGAGAGCCCTGTGTGTGTCCTGGGTGCCTCAGTGTCACTGTCATTTAGTAAATTAAACATTCCATGGGTTACTAGAAACTAAAAAAGCAGTTTACTCTTGGATGAGTAGGGAAGTGGAGGTTTGACTCCTTGGGTTGTGTGATGTGGGGCTTGAAACTTGGAAAGGTTGAATGTCACTGAACACTTCTGGCCTTGGGGACAGGGAGCTCTTTGAGGGAGAAGTTGAAGCTTGGAAGTCTGCACAACATAGAGTGTGGAAAAAGCTGCCTCATCAAAAACCACAGACAAACCCCCCCCAGAACCCCTCACCACAGCAAATGCCAGCTCTAATATTTTTGCAAGGCAAAGTTCCATTCTGGTCTTGAGGAAAAAGCAAATCTCTTTTCCCCCCACTCCAAGCTTCAGTTTTATTATCTTTAGTCTTACACTGCCAAGCAGTTTGAAGTTTGTGGGTTTTAAGGTCACTTGAAAGTGTTTAAATCTGAAACCCTTCAGCTGACTCTTCTGGCTGCTTGGAGTTGAGCAGTTTTATTTGGGCTCAGCTATGATCACTGGAAACTGCTGGTGGGAATTTTTGGTGTGTGTTCTGAAATGTAGTTAGTGCTGCTGAAATGCCTGGTGTGAGTGTGGTGCCATATTATCACCTCTGAATTTGCAATCAGTGCCAGATTAAGTAAGCTGATGTCTTGTGGCCCTAATAAAAGTGACCTTGGGCAGTTCTGCAACTACAGAGCAGTGTGTTGCAAAGTTTACTGGTAGACAGGTTAACTCCTGCTGTCCAGTAATGTTGTTAAATGGAAGCTTCTAAGAAAGTGGTATTTATAATGTAAGTTTCTAAGAAAGCAATATTTATATAAGCAATGACATTATAATTTAAAATAGAGCACTAGTCTAGTGACCTTGGCTAATGTGTAACAGCCTTTTGACTGGAATTGAAAGACTTACAGTAATAATTCTAGATTCAGAATTTGGTAGGGTAAGAGAAGACTTCTTTGTGTGTAAGATTTTACCTACCACAAAGAAGAGTCTTTGGCAGCTTTTGAAGGTTCCCAGTACAAATCTACAGCCTTGTGAAAGCCACCTAATGTGAGGCAATTGCACAGCTTAACCCGTGCTGGAAGGGGCAACACTGCAACACCTTGTGGTGTTTTTCAAACCAAGCTCTGACTTCCCTCACACAGGAGGTGCAGAGCTCTGCTCTTCTTAGTAAGGAGCTTAATGCTGTTCTGAACATGCAGGGCTTGCTAAGGAGGAAAGAAATGGTGCCTTTTGTTAACCTCTTCCTGCTTTTTCTCTGTTAGTGACCATGAAAGGTGTGTGGCTGACAGCATTGCAGACAGAAGCTCAGCTTGTCCACAGAACAGGTGCTGTATACACAACTGCAGTGAAGAAACATCTTGTGTGCACTTGGGACTGGAGTCTTGCCTTCCATGGAGGCAGGGAAAAATATGCTGGCTGTCAGGAGGAGGGAAGGAGAAACCCTTGCTAATAGAATTAGGTGTGAGGTGAAGCCACATTCTTTTTGCCACTGGGAAAGGTTCAGCACAGGATTCTTGTGGTCACAAAAAACTGGATTAATTTTATGTTAAGATATATGTGGTACCTGAATCCCTCTGGAGGAAGCTTGAAATGGCCCAGATTTACTCCTGGTTAGTACTGTGAAGCTGCCCAGTCACATTCCCTGCACACTGTTGCATTTAATAACCTGTACAGTTTTTGCATTGCAGAGTTTTTAATGCATTATTCACATGAAAGCAAGGTGTGCTGTGCTGTGCTGTGAGTGTGTGCAGGGTGGCTGAGGAGCAGCAGCTGGAGTAACCCTGCCTGAGTTTCCCAGCAGCTGCAGCCTGGCCCTGTTGCACTGTTCAAGCACAAATCCATTAGTGTGCAGTAATGCAGAGCCAAGGGCAGGGAGTTTCCAAGCTTAGGCACAGGAGTGGAGAAGGATCTGCATGTTTTGCAGATATGCAAAGGGCTGGGAAGGCTGACTGAGGAGGAGTTGCTGTAAGAAGGTGAGAATGGGGTGATTCTGGAGAGCTGTTTGCATTTTGTTCCAGACTTTAGTCTTAGGTGACTGAGCTGGAGAACAAACTAAACAGTATGGTAGCAGAGTGCTCTGGCAGTCTGTATGTGCCAGCTGAGGTCTTCCCACAAGACAGATTAATGTCTTTTTTTTTAAACAATGAAGAAATCCCTGCTCATGACTCACTGGCTTCTTTGGAAACTTTTCTTTTGTATTGTATGTGTGTAAACCCCAGCAATCCTTTCAGTTTTAAATGGGCAGTGCTGCAGAAAAGAAACAGGGAAGTGATGAGAGATTTAAGATGGAAAGGGAAAAAGGAAAGTTAATTCATCTGCTTTCTCTTCTCTCCCAGTCTGGTAAAGAGGCACCAATGAGGAACTTCCAGAAATTGTAACTTTCCCATTCATGTCAGTACGTGCATCATGGCACAGCAAGGAAATGTTGTTGAGCTCCTCTCCATGCTGGATTCTCCAAGTCTGGGTGTTCTGGAAGATGTAACAGCTGCATTCAAAGATAATCTCATTTGTGGTATGTATCCTTTTATGGAATTTGAGGAAGGTTTTGCTTTTACAGCAATAAAAGCAGTGTGATATATTGGGTAGTTGTGTTTGTTTGGGTTGTTTTGTGTTTTGTTTTTTTTTTCTATCAAAACCAGTCTTTGCAAATGCAGCTTGAAAGAAACTCTTGATACTTGGCTTTGAAATGGCTTTAAGGATTGAGGCTCCTCCTCAGTCCATTTCACTTAATGGCATGTCTCTTGGAAGGTCTGTTATATAATTGTTAAAATGCTATTATAAAATGACTCTCTTTTCCTGGGGCATAACCTCAAGTTGAGCTGATGAAATTTTCTTTGTCAGGTGTATGGAGGAAGAATTAGGTGTTGCCCATAATGTGGGAACTAGCAGGATTTGTTCATTCAGAAAATAAACATCCAGAAAACCTCAACCCCAAATTAAAAAAGCCAGACCCAGACCTTCTTGAACTACTGATTGCTGCTGCTGAGGCATCTCTTGGGTGACAGAGCCTTTTCAGAGCATGAGAATGCTCAGTGTCCTTGTCCCTCAGCTTGCTCCCCTCTAGCTGCTGAAGGGAGAGAGTATCAAGTCACTTCTGAACTTTTTACCTGTGCTGGGTAAAATCCTCTTGTAGTTCAGCTGCCTTGAGGTTTTGAAGTTTGGGCAATAATTGTTAGTTATTAAAATACACCAGTTTTTTTTTTTTCCCTGAGCCACATGCAGTTATTTGCATGCTCAGGAACAGTTGAGAGGTCTCATTTTCCTCAAGGCCTGGTAAACACTAAGTACTGTTATAATAATGTTAGAAATTGTGTAACAGTTGTTAAATTGTGCAATGTCCCTGTAACAAAAATTTCCTTTTTAGCCTATTGATGATGTCTCTTTTCTTTCCTGCTGTCAACCAACCAACAGACCGTGGGCCTGTGCTTGTGAACAACCTGGTGGACTATTACTTGGAAACCAATTCCCAGCAGGCACTGCATATACTGTCCACACTGCAAGAGCCTCATGACAAGGTAAAAAAGAAGAAAATTCATGTTATTCTCTTGGAGATTTTAGCTGGGTACTGAAGAAGCCTTTAAATAGCATCTGTTAGAACTCTTGTTCTTCCACTCTGGTATAGAATTACCTTAGTGGAGAGATGGAGGATCTCTGAAGTTGTTTTCCAGCTTGAAAGATCTTTCTTGGGTTCTTAAACTGACCTGGTTAAGCAAAGAGCCTCTGGAAATGAAAGTTTTCTGAGGATTGATGTCTCTTTGCAGTGCTGCTGCTGCTTGCTCAGTGCTGGATGAGTTAGCCTGAGACACGGGGTATCTAGAGAGTGAGTGAGGATTTTTAGATAGAGAAAATGGCACTAAAATAGTTCTACTTCTGCTGGCCAGATTTATTTATTAATTATTATTTATGATAATTGAAGTGCAGTGAATGCTTCTGGACTGATCAGTTTGCATTTTGCTACCAGCAGACTTCAATTATTGCTGAGTTTTAATTGCTCTTGAATCCCGTTCATTCGTAAAAGGCTCCGTCACCATGAGTGACGATGGCAAACTGCTGAATGTGGATTGGTGAACACAAATACACACCAGCTCATTACAAATACCTTCCCTTTCTCTACCACTCTCTGCAAAATCCTCTTCCCAGCATCTACTGGACAAAATTAATGAGTATATGGGCAAAGCTGCTACCCGTTTACCCACCCTCTCCCTGCTGGGACACGTGATACGGCGACAACCATCGTGGAAACACAAACTTTCTCAAGCACCTCTCCTGCTGTCACTGCTGAAATGTCTGAAGGTAAGAACTGTCAGCACTGGCCACAGAACATCTGTACAGCTCAAGTGAAGGTCCATATTTGGAATGGGAGGTGTTTGCTTTGTTTGGATGTCATTGAATTAAGCTGTGGGAAGAGAGAAAATGTTGATGAAATACTGAGCCACAGTGGAATTACATCAACTAAATACTCTGTGCTGATCCTGCTATTACTGACAGTGTTGTTTGTAGAAGCCACTGTCAGTGCATAACTTTGGCTTAGGAATGTTTACTAAAACTTCTCTAAAAGTAAATTAAAGGCAGCAGGCCATTGGTGAAGCTGATGGGTGTCTCAGTTGTGAACTTGAGGAGAAATGCAGTAGCTTCCCATTAGTGCATTCTGCAGTGGTGCACTTAAGGTTAAATACTCTACTTGCAGTGTAGATGTGCTGTGCAATAGACTGTTCCATGGTGAAATGACCTTGGCATTAGCAGATCTAGCTACAGACATGTTGGGTTACAAGGAGGGAGCTCTTTCTCCACGAGGAGCAAGAATCCCAAATCTTTTTTCATTGAGTTGTTCTGGATGGAGGAGACAATCCAGGCTTACTAAGTTCTAGGTTTCAAGGGACTGTTACAAAGTAGAGAACTTTATTTTTCCATGCTGATGATTCAGTGTTTATTTCATCCTTGGAAAAAGTGAAGTTCAACACCTTCAACTGACTAATGGAGGTTTTTTCCCTTCTTGCAGACTGACACAGATGTAGTAGTACTCACCACAGGTGTCCTAGTGCTAATAACCATGTTGCCAATGATTCCTCAGTCTGGCAAGCAGTACCTTCATGATTTCTTTGGTATCTTTGGGCGTCTCTCAGCCTGGTGCTTGCAGAATCCAGGTGAGATTTCCACTTCATTGCATGCAGTTATGGTTTAGTAGTATCCTTTAGATTCTATGCAGTTGGTGAGCACAATCTTTTGTAAGTCTTTTAATGATCTGAGATGATTTAAATGCAGGAAATGCTGCATGAAGCCCAGGAACTGTTCTCTTCTTTGTCAGCAGTGAAAAATGCTGCTTTGCTCAAAATTTAGAATTCTCTTAAATTCTTCCATGTGGTGCTGCTACCACATGAAGCTTCAGTGGACAGAAATGCTACCCTGGTGGCAATGGAAAGCAGAGATTGACCTTAATGTGTAGAGAAGGGAAAACACCAACATTTGAGACAGATATTTGGGAATTTGAGATTCCCAGTTCTGGATGGGGAGAGGGAAGCAGCAACACAGAAGGATTTATTTTCATGTGCAACTGTCAGTAGTCAAGGAAGTGTTGGTAACACTGCTCTTCTCAGTTCTGGCACTGGCTCTGATGAATTGGTCTTGCTGAAGTTGTTGTAAGGTGTCTGATATCTAACACTCGTGTTCTCTGTGTGTGTCTCATGGCTGTATGGACAAATGCTGTGTTAAGCACATAGAGCTGCTATTTAGAGGGCCATTTCACATTGCAAGCAAGATTGGAACTTCAAAGATGGTCAGGAAGGGTCAAGTCTGTCGTGGTTGCTTTTTGTGGACACAAGCTTTTAATTTTTACCTTTGAAGTGAAGCAAACCTTAGTTTTCTATTCCAGTCCTTCAGTCAGCATGTGAATTCTGGCTCACTGTCCAGGGAAGTTTCAGGTTTTAACTTGAATTTAAAAAGAATGCTGTGCTTTGATAATGACAAGATAGTGGAATTAATGGGTCATATCTTTTTTTTTTTTTTTTTTTTCTATGAATAGGTGTTCCCAATTCTCTCTGACAAGATTTCACAGTTCCACTAAGGACTGTTTGTATCAGAAATTTTGTTCTAGTTAACATTTCAAATCTAAAAGTACTTTACATTCATTCTTAGATTTTTTTTTTTTTTCTTTTCTCTACTGTAATGAAAGAAATTCTAACTCCTTTTTTCCAGGTCATGTGGCAGAGATTTACCTTGTCCATCTTCATGCCAGTGTTTATGCTCTTTTCCATCGTCTCTATGGAATGTATCCTTGCAATTTTGTCTCCTTTCTGCGTTCTCACTACAGTATGAAGGAAAACTTGGAGACCTTTGAAGAGGTAGTCAAGGTAAAATGCTGCTCACCTCTGTATTATCTGAAAGAAGGAATTGGTAGCTGTATAAAGGCAGGTATTTGCCAATTGAATGCCCTGCATTAATGTAACTCAACAGAACTGAATGAAAGCTGGCTGCTGGGTGACTGAAATCTCAGTTGGGAGCAGGATCACCTCTTGAAGCTGGGATGACCTGTGTTAGCTTTACCTGTTCAGTGTGACATTCTGAACTATAGGGATCAGCAAGTTGCTTGTCAGCTTTGTGCAGCTGAGTGCAGTCCAAGGTTGCTGTAGCAATAACTCATCTTCTTGCTCTTGCTCACCCAGCCAATGATGGAGCACGTGCGAATTCATCCAGAATTAGTGACTGGATCCAAGGACCATGAACTGGACCCACGAAGGTATATATGTTCACTTTGCTATGAGGAAGGGCTCTAAATGAGCAGCTTTTAGCTGAGTTATTTCAGAAGGCCTACAGCAAAACCTTTTCTGGCAGCAACAGTGGGTGCCAGTGGTTTTGCCACCCGTGGTCATAGGGACACCAGGTAAACGTGTAGACTCTTCATCCAACCTTACAGCTGGATGAATAAGCAACAACTCTTGTGAAAGGCAACAATGCTGGGGTTTTAAATTCATTTTGCACCTTGGATAGGATCTAACTCCTACCTAACAGCTGACTTTGTCTTAATTTTATGACTTAACTTTGAGAATGTTTTGATTGTTCTGAAAGAATTTGGTTATGGTGAATAAAGGGAAACTGTCACTGACCTGCTTCACTAGCTTAAGGTTTGGGTCATGGTTTTTTTGGTTTACTTGGTGGGATTTAAATGTTGAAAATGGCTTCAGTATGTCTTGTTTTGGTACCTAGATATTGGTTCAGTTAACAGATCAATTCTTTTAACAGGTATGTCTTAACATTATCAGCTGTATTAGTTTTCTTTAGAATTAGGCTCATTTGCCTGCAGCAGCACCACTTGCTGCTTTTCTCTTGTCTCCACAGGCCCAGCCACTGAAGAGGAGAATTTGACTCTTGTTGCTGCACAGTAGTGCTCTTGCCCTGCTTTTCAGAGCCACTAGGAAAACACTACTAAATGGGAACCAATTGAATATCACAATGCTCAATTTTGCAGGCTTCTCCCAGCCAGGGGGGAGGGTGGCACCACTAAGGAGTGCAATTGGCACCAAACTACCAGTTGAAGTCCTCTGATTTGGTATCTTGCACATAATACCTTACATTCAAAAGCAACTCGGCCTTTAATAGACAGCCTTCTGTGCTTTCTCTTCTTTACAGTGAACTTCCATCCCCTGCAGTATGGGGCAGATCTAATCTGGCTGCTTAATTTAGTGAGAAAAAGTTCTCAGAACGAAAGAGGGTGTAATAATAAAAAAAAAAAACCCAACCCCAAAACTTGGGAGGAAAAACACAGACCTGAAACTGGCATTGCAGATGGTGTGTGCTTAAATACTGTAAGATTCCCTCACTGCTGGCATGTCTTAAATTTTGACTACCAACATCTGAGTCTAGTTGAGCTGATTTCTACAGCTGCTGAAGCTCAGGATCAACCAAGTCTTCGTGTGCTGCTCCTTTCCAGAGCGCTCCATGGCAGACCGTTATGGATCTCTGTGTCAAAGCTGTTTGTCTCCTCTTTGAGACCCCCTCCTACAAGTCATCTGGTTGCAATTTCTGTGTGATGCCTTGTTCCAGTTTTGGCTGGGAGCATGCAAAGCTGTCTGGAACAAATGAGCCACCCTACAAGCCAATTCCTCATATCTCCAGGAACTCTTGTTTGTAACAATAATTGACTAACTTACTCTTTTGGATCCAAAAACTGTCTGCAGGTGGAAAAGACTAGAAACTCATGATGTTGTGATAGAATGTGCCAAAATCTCCCTGGACCCTGCAGAAGCCTCGTATGAAGATGGTTATTACTCTGTGTCTCGGAAACTCTGCACAAGCTTAAAACATCATCAAACTGACCCCAGTGCCAGCTATTACACTGACACACAGAGCAGCTATGGTAAGACCAGCCTGACAGCTAATGAGTACCCAATTCCTGGAGGAAAACCTGCCCTACAGCAAAAAGACATCTTACTAATTTATCCCACCTAAAGTCTGATTCTTAAGCACCAGAAAATAAACTCACTGGAAAAAAAAAAAAAAGGTGTATATGTACACACCCTGGTCATGCAGACACACATCATGTTCACAGAGTTGCCTTCCACTGCCTAGTCCTCTCCTGTTCCCCTGCCCCAAAACAAGCTGTAATATGTGATCTATTAAATAGGTAGTTTCTTGGGCTGGAAGGAAAGTCTCTTGTTTGATAGTTACAAATGTGTACAGTGAAAGGATTTGAAATGTTTGGCTTAAAAGCCTTTAAATACTAGCCAGAAGAATCATTCATTTGTATTTGATATGTTGGATACTTTTAATTTTATATATTTTTTTTAACTTTCAGGGACTTCTACCCCATATTCCACTCCTAGGCTAACACTATCACAAATGCCAGGGCAGCTACCTCAGATTCTGAGCCCACAGTCAATACGGCTGTCAACTGAGCCACAGCAGGTAAAGCAGGAGCTGAAGTGCAGCATGTTTTAAAGCTTTCACTTTCTTCATAGTTTCTCCTGAGAGTCCTAAAAATTCATGTTTTTGAGAAGCACTGTGAATTCTTCAGAATTTAATGTGCATTTCACTGTTAATGCCCATCTGATTTCCTGGATGCACAGGTGCTTCACACCTTCCTTTTCTGAGCTGCACTGATTGTGGTTTATTGTACATTGTTTTTACACAGGTTACCATCTGGAGTCCTTCTGCAGTTTGTGGTATGACCACTCCACCAACCTCCCCTGGAATTGTCCCTTCGGAGTCATCCCAGTCTTCATCCCAACCTTACAGCAAAGCATTTGGCACATCTGGTACGTGCTGGATTTTGGAATTAGGCTTTTAGGGTTGATTCCAACAAAATTTTGCCTGTGAATTTTGCTGGAACATTCTTAAGTGGGAAAGCCACCCCTAGGCTGTGAACTGAGGACCTGACCATCTAGAGCAGTAGAGTTTCGCATCCCACTGAGATGGGAACCCAGGCCCAGTGAAGTCAGTGCCAAAGTCTGGAGCAGGACTCTAGGAAACTGCACTTCTGTCTTGATAAAGAGTTGGAAGAAATTTAAGAAGTAAATGGTGGAGATGGTGTTTAAATGTACAGGTCTTCACATGCAATGTTAGCTGAAAGGAGGAAGTGGGAGCCTGCTGAGAGAATTTTTGCTCCTCCTTTTCAGCAGGGGGCAAAGGAACACCTTTGGGAACACCAGCCACATCTCCTCCACCCTGCACTTCAGATGACTTTGTGCATGTCTCACTCCCGTCAGCTGTTGCCACGCCTCCTAAAAAGGTAAAACAGAATTCTTCTGCCAAACAAATCTGATTTGTTTGTTTTCATTGACTTGCCATACATACAACTACCATAACTGAGAAAAATCAGAGGAATTGCTTTACCAAAAATGTTGCATTTCATTGCAGAACCTGATTCTCTTCTCAGTTTAGACAGCTATTGCCACTTTCAGTGGCACAGTTTTAAGACTTCTTATACTGATTGGCCATTTAAACCATCTATTTGCAGGAATTTCCTCTCTGTGAAACTGTCCAAGAAGGTTTATTTCCAACGGATCAGAAACTAGTTTGGGTTTGTTTTGATTTTTTTCAGGAGGACAAACCAGATCATGGGAGGCCTTTACTGTACCGACAGCAAAATGTCATCAACAGTGATAAATCATTGGGTAAATTCCATTTTTCTCTCCTCATTGCAATAGCCAATAGTAAACAAATCCTGCTTTTATTGACATGTTCCCATTGCCAGACATTTTCCCACAGGTTTTTCTTTTTTTTTTTTTTTTTCTCCCCTGAATTCTTTAATAGTTCCAGGATCCTGCCTTAACCCATGGTTCAGCTTCAAACCAACTTGTGATGCCTTTGATTTCATTTTAAATATCTCTGTTCAGAAATAGCTTGCAGATCTTTTTTAACTGACACTCATGCAGTTTTATGCTCATTTAAATGTAGAGATCTCCAGTGAAGGCTGAAAAGGGATGTGTTTTGTTGTTTTGTTGATTTTTTAGGAGTTGATTCTTTGAGCATGATTTTTAAATTAGAAGCAGAAAGTTGTAGATGAAGTCTTACTTGACCAAGCTTTATGTCACATGCCTGGATCAAACTAAGGCTGCACATAAGCACAGATATGGCAGTGCAGATATTGGCAGTGTAGGGTTAATGGCTGGACTTGATGAACTTGAAGGTCTCTTCCAGCCAAATCATTCTATGATTCTGTGATATAGTGCTGCTGTTAAAGCTTCTTGGAACAACTTTGTTTTCTATTTGCAATTATATTGCTGTATTTGAACCTTTTTTTTAAAGTCCTGTGGAATATTGAAATCAGCAGTGGATGGTTGAGGAACTCAGCTGCTAGTAGGTAAATCTAGATTCCATTTGCCATTCTCTGTCATCTGTGTCTGTGACAGCTGTAGAAAGGGATTTTGGCTCTGTATTTGAGACTTCCTCACTGTGAATCTTTACCATCCTCCAAGTGAAGATGATGGTGAAATTTAGAGCTGTTTTTTCCTTGGTGAAGTTATATAGCAACACTGGAACTTTTCTGAAATGCAAGTGAAGAACAGGCTGGTTTTTTACTGTGTTCCTAATCTGTGCCTGAGCTGGGAGCATGAGATTTCTATCCTGGTGCTCTAGTGTAGATCTCCCTGGCAACTGTCTCATTTTTTCTTAGCAGTACCCACATATTGTCAAGTTTCAGTTACATCAGTTCACTAAACTTCCTTTTTTCAGGTAAGGACTCAGTCCTGTGTAGCCAGAGCAGAAGCTAAAGGGGAGTTGAGTGCTGCTGTGGCAGTGCAGCAGCCACACTGCTCTTAACCACTTCTAAATGTTATGTATTTAGTGGGTTACATTGCAGACAGCAGCTCCTCCTTCACAGAGGTGGTTGCCTACACTTGTGCAATAGCAAATGCTGAGTTTACAAAATTACATTTTGGGGTAAGGAGTGACCAGTGACTGGTCTCTGAACTGGTTTCCACACTGGGGGAATGGGAATTGGATAACCACCTCCTCTCAGGAACATCTGAAGGAGGGACAAGCTTGTTCTAAGGACCTTACAGCAGTAAAGGACTTTTTTTGTTTTGTGCTAAGACTGGTGAAAACAACATCTGTACAACTAACTTCCCTTTTTTTCTTTTTGTTTTTCTTCAGACACACCTGGTAGTAAAAGTTCAGTAACCTTAAGTGATCTTCCAGAGTTTTTAGGTGGTTTGTCTTTTGAAGATAGTGCTGAAAAGGACAGAGAGGAAGGTAATTTCTGTCCTCCTTATGTACACCTTAGCTAAAGAAATGTTTGTAATGTTCCAATACCAATTATGTCATTGTTCCCCCTCCTCCTTTAGATGCAATATCCAAGGAGATCTCTGAGATCACAACTGATGCTGAACACATGGTGCCTAGAGGAGGATTCGACTCTCCGTTTTACCGCACAAATGAAAGTCTGTCCGGCTCTCAGAAGAAGCCCCACTCAGCAGTCTCTGGTGTTCAGGGACACACTCAGACCTCTGAGCCTTTAACATCTTCTCTGGACAAGCCTGGGCCTGAGAGTGCACGGGAAACACCCAAACAAACATTTACTCCCATAGACAAGCCCTGTGGAGGCTCTGGTGAAAGCCCTGCTGGTAACAGGGAAGGAACCTCTGGGGAGACAAGTATTCTCACTCCCAGCCCTTGCAAAGTTCCAGCACAAAGAAGAGTGGTGTTTGGGAGTGGGCAGCCTCCCCTCTATGAGCACCTTTTTGAGGTTGCATTACCAAAGACTGCCTACCTCTTTGTTGGCAAGAAGACAGAGGAGCTGCTAAAGAAAGCTAAGGGAACCCAGGATGATGACTGCATGTCCTCCACTTCTCCCGTGGAAGTGCTGGACAGACTGATTCAGCAAGGAGCAGATGCACACACTAAGGAGCTGAACAAGTAGGTGACTGAAAAATCTCACTTTGCAATCTTTTTTTGTTACTATAATTTGGTGTTTTGTTTTGTTCTGGCTTTATTTTAACAGCTCTGCAGGAAAAGAAGCCATGTCTGAAAATCTGCAATGAAATGATGTTCTGTGAAATGAGACTGTTAACTGAGCTAGAGGTTCTGGTTGGGGGATTTTTATATTTACAGGGGTAACATGTTCTCCTTGATGTAAAAAAGGGGTTGTGACTATTGTACTCCTGCTGGCAGCCTGGGGTGAAGAAGCAGGGCTGTGGGCTGTGCTGCAAGTGGGATTTTGGTGCTGCTGTTGGTGGGATTTGTTGCCTTTATTAGGTTTTAAGTCCCACACCAGACACTGAAAAGCAAAGCTATAGGCCAAGAGGAGATTTGACACTTTCCTCTTTCTAATATATATGAAGCTAAGAGCTGGAGAACCAGATTTAAGGTTTAGGTGCTTGTGTTCCATTCCTTTTTGTGTTATTACCCTGCATTCCAATTTGTCCTTATGGAATTCTCTATGCCTGAGAGATTTTTTCTTCAACTTGTAAGAGATGATGCCTTCCATGCTCTGCCCTTGCAGTTCCTCCTTATTCTTATCCTACCAACTGACTGTAATTGTACCTTTATTAGGCTGTAAGCTCTCTTGAGGTGGCCATTCCTTTCTAAAGGCACTTGCAGACTGTTTGCCTATTTGAACTGAGTATTTAATGCTGCATTTTCATTTCTCAGATTGTCTCTGCCAAGCAAATCTGCTGACTGGACTCACTTTGGAGGTGAGGAGGTTTCTCGTGTGTTTTGGCAATCTGTTCCTCTGTTATTAGACATGCTCGAACAATGCCCTGCTTGCTTTTGGCTTTGTCCTAACTAATGCTGCAGAAAGATGGTGTCCTCCCTTAGGTCATGGTTCATCTGCTTAGCAGTGACATCTGTGTTCCAGTGAGAGGACCTGCTTTTTTCCAGCTTTGAAAAGTCAAAACTGGCTTCTCCACAATTCTAGACGTTTACTGCTTTTGGCCAGTTAAGGTCTGCTGGTCACAGATCAATGTGAGAGATCCTTCCACCTTTCCAATGCTGTTGGAATCTAAGAATGATCATGTGTTTTCCTTGCTGCTTCGTGTGTCTGTCAGTTTTGTTCTCTAGGTTTTTGTGGTGGTGGTGGTGAGCTTGGCTTGTTTTCTTAATAAAAGGAGAAATTAATAGAATCATAGAATGTTAGGGCTTGAAAGGGACCTCAAAAAGTCATGCAGTCCAACCCCCTGACAGAGCAGGACCAAGTCACCCAGGAACTCATCCAGGTGGGTTTGGAATGTCTCCAGAGAAGGAGACTCCACAAGCTCCCTGGGCAGCCCGTTCCAGGCTCTGTCACCCTCACTGTGAAAAACTTTTTCCTTGTGATTCCAATTCATTGGAAGTATAGACAAGTTGCTCTGGAAAAACTACCTAAAATTTAAAGTTTAACGTTGGAAATGGAATATTTTACACTTTAATTTCAAAGAAATCTCAGAAAATATTTCCCATCTGGACCAGCGACAGGTAGAGTTCAGTAACCTCTGGTGTCTCAATAACCTCTGGTGTGTCCTCACTCCTCTGCAGGCTCTCCCCCCTCGGATGAGATTCACACCCTGCGGAACCAGCTGCTCTTGCTGCACAACCAGCTGCTGTACGAGCGCTTCAAGCGGCAGCAGCACGCGCTGCGCAACCGGCGCCTGCTGCGCAAGGTCATCAAAGCCACCGCGCTGGAGGAGCACAACGCTGCCATGGTGAGCAGAGCACAGCTGCCCCAGTGAGCAGGACACAGCTCTGCCATGGTCAGCAGGGTGGGCACAGCTGCCATGGTGAGCAGGGCACTGCTCTGCCATGGTGAGCAGGGCACAGCTCTGCTATGGTGAGCAGGAAGGGCACAGCTCTGCTATGGTGAGCAGGAAGGGCACAGCTCTGCCATGGTGAGCAGGGCACAGCTCTGCCCTGGCCTTAAACACCCCAGGGCTAGAACAGCTCTTGATTGGTTCATCCAGTACCTCTCAGTACCATTCAATTAAAAAAAAGAAGCCTCATTTCTTAACTTCTTCAAGTGGTTTGTGGAGTGACCTGGGGCTGAGCTGCATGCCCTGTGGTGATTAAACCCAGTCGTTTCTATTGGACTGTAGGCAGGTGAATCAGCAGGTGTCTGGGTGCTTGAGACCTGCCAGCACTTACCTTTGGATCACCTGAAAGGATTCACAGTTAGCAGAGTGATTACTTAATGCCTGGCTAAGACACCTTACTGGGTTCACTGGAGAAGTAGATTTTGTCCAGATAATGCCCAGATAATGCCCAGTCTAAACCTGGCCTGGTGCAGCTTGAAAGCTTGGCTGTGACAGAATTTTCAGCCTGTCCACTCTTAACACCTTTTAATCTCTTCTTCAGCCAAAAACCAAACACCAAAAAGCCTGAAATACATGCTGTGTAGCACATTGTACCTATGGAAAAGGGTTGTGCCTGCACAGCTTTAGAGCTAGTGACTTGGGACAGGTGTTGTCACTGATAAAACAGGTGTCTTGTCTAATGCTTTCTATGGGGTTCTTAACAGAAAGATCAGCTGAAACTGCAGGAGAAAGAAATCCAGGCCTTGAAACTGAGTCTGCAGAAAGAACAGGCAAGGTACCACCAGTTTCAGGAGGAACATGAAAATATAGTGGCTCAGCTTCACAGCCAGATCAGACAGCTGCAGCACGACCGGGAGGAATTCTACAACCAGAGCCAGGAATTGCAGGTATGAGGCAATAAAATACTGTTATCTGCATACTGGCTGTAAAAATAACCTTCCTAACAACATGTCATGAAATATCTGAGAGAAAGGTGCATATATCTGCTAGAGGCATTGTCCTAATCCAGAATAAGACAGTGCATCATTGCAAGTGCCTTTTACAGTTCTGCTTTGTCCTCTCTTTAGTTTGGAAATAAGAAAAAGCAGTTTCTTAGCTCATTTGGAGGCTTCCACAATCACTCAGTGTAACTTGATAGACAGTGCTGGTTACAGCCCTCCAGCCACGTGCTATTGCTGGTTCTCATTGAGGTTTCAGACCCCTGAGCAAGGTGGAATTTTGTATTGTTGTTTTTTACTGTGATTTTTTCTCACTGGAACAGACCAAGCTGGAAGATTGCCGGAACATGATAGCAGATCTGAGGTTAGAACTGAAGAAGGCTAACAACAAGGTGTGTCACACTGAGCTGCTTCTTAGCCAAGTGTCTCAAAAGGTAAGAGAAGTCAGTGTTCCCAGGGTATTTTTGCATCTTTGTTTGTTCTTTTCTGACCATTTTTATCAGGTGATTTTGTACCCTTGTTCTAAGCCTGTGCTTAGTCCCATGTAGCCTGATGTTAACTGCACCAAAACAACATCCAAAAATTGTATTTTGGTGAAGTAATTTTAAACTCAGTTCAGGGGCTTCTGAAACTTGTCATTTTGGCTGCTTTTTCCACAGTAGGAATTTTCAGATTGAGCAATGTGAACTTGTATTAAAGCTTTGCTAGATCTGGCATCTCTTGAGATCTTGTGTGTATCAGAAATCACATGGACTTCTTGTGCAAGTGCACACGTGGTTATGTTCAGGGAAGCAGGTCTTATACTGTCACGTTCTGTATGAACTGGCACCAGCTTTATGAAAACCTGTTTATTTAACCCCTGATACATCAGATTCTTGACTTTGTCTCCCCTCTTTATAAAAACACCCTGTGAACACAGTGCCAGCTGTGGCTCTCTTGCTAAACTGTTCCTTCCAGTGTTTGATTCTGTTCAATTTCTCTTGAAAGCTTTCCAACAGTGAATCAGTTCAACAGCAGATGGAGTTCTTGAACAGGCAACTTCTGGTTCTTGGAGAGGTCAATGAGTTGTACCTGGAGCAGCTGCAGCACAAGCACACAGACACTACAAAGGTATGACTGCAGGAGGAGTCATTTGGGAAGACATTGCTTGAGGTCATCATCTGTTCTTAGCCTTGTGTTTAGAATCAAGGAAATGCTTAGTAACTTTAAGGATACTTGGGTTTGAAATTTCAAGGATTGGATTTAATATTTCAACTTCTATTCAGAAACTTCTGTGCACCATATCATGGAATCTGTTCAGTGGGTTGTTCTTCAAAGCTAAGAAGGGGGCATCAGGGGACACGTGAAGTCAGTTTTAGCCACTTGATGTAAATTCTTAGCAATTTCTTCCTGTCAAAGGTCAAGATTTTCCTGTGCTCTTAATGTAGTTGGCATCAGACAATTGCTGGTAAAGCAGCACTGGACTCATGTCTCTGAAGTGTGTGATGTGGGGTAGTAGTGCTAGAATTTGTAGAAAGATTTTAACTAGGGTTTCACCTGCTTTTGTGATGTTGTTTTAAAACAAGCAATTTTACTCTTCTCACTCTGTCATTTTCCTATTAAGAGTTAGTATTCACTTTACTAAAACTTCTGTGGTTCATGTGGTTTTACTTCCTGACTTCAAAGAAGCCTTGGTTTAATTAGAAGCAAGTAAATTACACAACAATAGAACTGTTTCTGCGTGAGAGCGAGTAATTAAAGAAGGTGAAGAATAAGCCAAAAAAAAAACCAAAGTCTTTTAGTGTTATTTAATGAAGCTCATGTTGCAAAAAATGGTTTTAAAATGGAGTTTGTCTCTCCTGATCTGGTGCAGAACTGGCAAGCTTGCTTTGCTGGCTTTTCATAAGGAACATTAACGTGCTAATGAACTCCAGTGGTGTCTTTTCCTCAGTAACAGCATACATCCTCAAGAGTATCCATCTTTCTCTATCTGTTTTTAGAATTGCTTCTTTTATTCCATCTCCCTTAAAAATGAGCCTATTTATAGCAACTGAGAGGTGTCTAAATATTAATAAAAAGCACAGAGGATCACACTGCACTTTAACATTGTGTTCTTTGCTTCCAGGAGGTTGAAATGTTGCACGCTGCTTTTCGGAAAGAACTGGAGAAAGCAAAATTGTGTGTTCAACAGCAAAGCCAAAGGCTTGATGCTTCCCAGAAACGGATAGCTGAACTGGAATCTCAGCTTGCTAAAAAGGACCACCTCTTCCTGGAGCAAAAGAAATACCTGGAAGATGTCAAAATCCAAGCAAGGTATGGGGTTCTTGGGGATAACTTCAGCTGTGTATTGACAGATGCACTATCGTAGTTGTGGCAGAATCTGGAGACTCCTGACCTGAGGGGTTCTGGTTTCTTTTCTGTCCAGAGGTCAGCTGCAAGCAGTAGAAAGCAGGTACAAGGCCCAGAAAAGAATCACACAGGCATTTGAGTTGGAGATCTTGGATCTGTTTGGCCGACTGGAGAAGAGCAGCCTACTGAAAAAACTTGATGATAAAACAGAAGCAGCTGAAGCAGCAGAAGAAAGGTAAGGGTGGTGATGTAAAACATGCTGGACTCATCACCAGCTCCTTGGAAGCTGATATCTTTGTGGAATTCCTGGCATTTGGAGCATCATCTCAAAATCTTTGTTACTCCCCCATTTACAGGCTGAATCCGTTTCAGGACTCTGCCCAGGTTACTGAGTCACTGACAAAACTGGAAGTGCTCATGAAGTACTTTGCAGATAGTTGAACCAATACTCCCAGGTTTGGTTTAGCTTATAGACGGATCTCTTTGACCTAGAATTGTTACACTGAAAATCCAAGTACATGTGCAGCAGCAGGAATGCAAAGTAACCCAAATAATCTGCCTTTTCCAAAATTTCCCCTTCCCTTGCTGCCAGTTCCTTGATGCTCTGTCCTCTCTCTTTCCAAACCAGGCTGGACTGTGGTAATGAAGATACCATGGCAGGATACAGTGAAGAAACCATTGGTAGAAATGGAGAGACCAAACCTCCCAGCACTCGAGGTAGCAGCAGCAGTAAGGGTGGCAGCAGCAGTGAGCTCTCCACCCCAGAAAAACCCCAGAACCAGAGATTGAGCAGTCGCTGGGAGACATCCGTGTTGCTGGAGCCCTCGACTACTGTCCCACTGACTGTAGGTTCACTCCCCAGCTCCAAGAGCTTCCTTGGAATGAAGGCACGAGAATTATTTCGTAACAAGAGCGAGAGCCAGTGTGATGAGGAGGGTGTCACCATCAACAGGCTTGCTGATGCTCTCAAGACTGATCTGTGTAAAGATCCAAGCGTGGAGACGAAGGCCCCTCCCAGCCCCGATAACCTCAGCCTCTCACCGAAGATCCAGGAAAGCAGTGTTGGACAGCTTCATATCATGGACTACAATGAAACCCATCATGACCACAGTTAAAAGAGAAGATAGTCAATCAGTGTTATTTTCATATTCTTGGCATAGAACAGGAGGTGTGAATGCAAGTTTAACTAAAAGCTTTTCTGTTTCTTTGGTCTGAGCAGCTAGCTCATGCAGCGGAGTAGGAGGGATGTCCAGGAACAGAGGAAGGCTGCTGAATGGAATGCAAAGTGGATTTTTAGGGTCTGGAATTGAAATGCCCAGCCTAACTCTTGCTTCTTTTTCAAATTCAGTCCTTAGCAGCGTGTACTAATTTGAAGGGACAACTGTTAGCATTTGCAAGTATTTTTTTCCCCCCTTTCTCCCTGTCCCCAGTTGAGTGGCTGCGTTTATGAACTTGAGTGCAATATGAGGCCAAGTTAACATTTGTGAGTCTATTCTGAATGCTTTGTATTTCCTTGCAAGCTTCCAATTTAGAGCAGTTAATTGTGCTGCCTGTCTGGGTGACTTCAGTTGTTTTCATCCTGGAAAGAAGCAGCACTGGGATTTCTAGTGCATTCATCTAAAGGTCTCTATTTTGCCTGTCCACTGTCCCACATCCCTCAGAGCCCAGTCTTCATTAAGTTGGACTCTGAATATCTGTTTAAAGAACACTGTACCTCTGCAAAACGATTCATTCACCCTAATTCATGATCATTATTGTCCTTTACATTTCCTGGAAAGTCACATTCGAACAGACAAGAAGGAACTGGAGCTTGTAATGCAGAAGAGACTTGTTAAAACACTAGCTTCTGATCTTTTTGGTATTTTAAATGTTTGCCTGACAGAATGGTACTGACCTCAGACTGGTTGGTATGGGAAGGTAATTGGGGTGGGAGAGGAGGGAAGAGGAATCTTTACTCAAGTAGGGAGAGCCTGCAGGACGTGTGTGGAGTCACAAGCTTACAAAGATTTGCAGAAGAGCATTTGTTTCTCTGTCAGGGAAGTCCTTGTGCTGCCTGACCCTCCCTCATAGTTCTGGTCTTCATTCTCAGTCTGAGCAAGACCACTGTGTTTTGAGTCCAAGAAATTGGCTTCATCCTTCCTAGGAATACATTTTGAGGCTTGAGTTACAGAATATGGTTTCCTTTGGAGTGCTGTTTGGCTCAGACTGCAGCAGGTTTTTCAGCTCAGCAGTGTCAGGTGAGCTCTGGGAATCTCCCCTGTGCCCTCATCCCAGTTCCCTAGAGGCTGAGGAGGAACCCTGCTCAGGCTGAAGATCAGAACTCTGTCCTGGAGCCTTTCTGCTTCAATCATGTTTTAAGTCAATGATGAGCCTTCTGTGAAGGAGGATTGTGGGATCAGGGCTTGTCAGTGGTCAGACTCAATCTCCTTTGTGACAGAAGAGAGCCTGCTGTTAGGAAGCAGTGTGTTTGTTTTAAACCTGAGATACGTCTGGGGTTGGGTGTACTTGGACATATCAGGCCTCCCAGCTCCCCTGTGTCACACGTGGCCTCTTTTCTGGAACATTCTGTGGGTGGCAGCTGCTGCTGGAGAATCCTCTCACCCAGGAACTGAGTCCAGTACACTTGCACTTGTAGTTCAGATCCCTTCTTAACCCCGACAGGATCAGGGCTCTGGCAGAGCAGCTGGCACTGTGCTCACCTGCTCCTGACAATACTTTTCCTCCCATTTCTGCTTCTTCCACAACACCTAAGGGTCTAAATACATTTCTGTCTAAATTATTCTCGGTGTCCTTTCGGTTGGTCAGTCCGAACTCGGCAAGTCAAGGTGAACTTCAGTGGTTTTGTCAAAGCTTGAATCTGCATGGAATAGAAAACTAGAGAGTTGGTTGTAAGTGACAGACTGGTTTTGTTGACATGTCTATAGGCTTTCTAAGACTTAGTGGTAGCAAACGTGGTAGCGTGTGTCAGATTTGGAGGTTTCCTGCCCCCTGCCCCGGTGGGTCCCAGCCCCAGGAGTGAACGGTTTGCACATTGCCCTCAAGGGCTGGCCCAGCCACGGGATCCCCTTGTGCTGGAGCAGCTCCTTCCCCCACCCTTGAGCCCAGAGGAGTATTTTGCTGATACAAAGGTGTCACTTCTTCTGAGGAGAGGCGGTTTATTGTCGTCGGTTCCAGAAATGCCCCTGTTGGTATCTCAAGCTCATTGATCAGGTGGCTTTGGTTTTGGTTTTTTTTCTGTCTTTTAAAAAAGGATTTTAGCCCTGGGATAGTGATGGAAACCACTTTAGGTTTGTTTATGGACCACAAAGATAATAGAGGAACAAATTTTGAAGTTATTTTACTTTGTTTTTGTAAGTCTAAATATCATGGATCTGCTGTATGTAGTTAACTTGCAGTTTGTTTGAAGGGGTCCCATCAGTGAAGTGGAAACAGATTTTTGATTTATTTTTTTTTTTAACTGACTGCTTTTAGTTAAATCTAAAATTGCTGTCTTTGTCAAGTTAATCTGTTCCCTGCCTCGCTCTTTGTAAGCATGTTAAACAATCCACAGTAAATGCCATAAATATGAAATACAAGGAAATGGTACAATCGTAAGCTAAAGAGAACTTAAACCAAAAGGAGGTTTTGCTGTCCTTATTAGAATGTTCTAAAATGTCAAGGCAGTTGCTTGTGTTTAACTGTGAACAAATAAAATGTATTGTTTTGCACTACCCTGTGTTGTGTTCCCTCCAAACCAACCTCTCTGGGACCAGGCTGGGCTGACACCAAACGTGAGCAGCAGGTTCAGTGGGGAAACCTCTTCCAAGCTCTGCCCAGTGATGATGGGGGCAGAGCAGATGGGGGTGGCTCTGCCCTTTTTGTGGGGGGTTTGTTGTTAGAAACTCATTTTTCTGCTGCTGGGTACAGCCCAGTTGGCAGTGGGCACAGCCCAGTTGGTGCTGGGTGCAGCCTGGCTGGTGCTGGGTGCAGACAGGTGTGTTTAGGCCACAGACTACTGAGGGACAAAAGGCCAAAACGACCCTTTAGAGTCGGGATTTTGGGACACCAGCAGGAAAAATTCGCTGTTAAGAGCCTTTGCCCGCGGGTGGTTGGTGGAGCAGGGTGGAGGGGGTCTCCCGGCTGCTGGTCTCGGCTGCTGCCCCGCGGTGCTTCCCAGCGGCGGCCACTAGAGGCCCCACGAAGCTCGGCCCTCGGCTGGGCTCTAACGGTGCCCCGGCGATGCCGTTTCCCCTCTCCCTTGAATCGTTCCCTAAGAACCCACCACCGCCCCCGGCACTTGATCTGAACTTCCCGGGGTGCAAACTGTACCGCAGCCTCTCGGGGTGGGAGATGTTGGATCCACGACTGTGTAACCTGCAGAATATCGTGACCTCATTACCTGATTTATTTATTTTTTAACCAATGTCAGGTTTGACCCTTAGCTCAATCCCGGGGAGCACTGAGGTAATTTAGAGCCTGCGGCTGCCAGGGTGCTGCTGAGATCATCCACTACCTGCCTGTGTCTCTGGCTCAGCCTGGAAATGAAAAAGCAGCATTTATTTCCTGGACTGACACATCTCCAGGTAAGTCACTTTGGTGCCCTGCCTGGTTTCTCAGTGTGTATCTTGGAATTTTTTGCTTGCAGAGGCTAAAGTAAAACTTTATTGCACCTCTGTGTTTGGCATTTACATCCTGTTTATGTAAATTCTTCAAACAGCTTGATTTGTAGTAGAGAAAAACAATTCTTGCTGTACCTTTTTCTCTTTTGAAGTGTCCATCCACCCTGGAAGAGGAGAACTTGTATGGAAATTAAGTAATTTGTCTCAGTGTTTTTGTGAGGCTTAACTTTGCAGTCTTCCAACAGATTCTGGTCATGTCATTGCCAACCCTCAGACTGCCAAGTTTTAGATGCTCTTTTTCTGCTTGTCTCTGAAAATTTTGGCTGCATAAGACATTGGAAGGACAGGATTAGGCTAGAAATCATTAGTAAGGTTTGGGAACTGTTTCTTGTGTCTATTGTGGCCTTGGTTGAGAACAGACAGACAACAGCATTGTTGTTTTGGAGAGCAGAGCTGGGGAGGTGCTAGGCAGGGTTTGATGGCACTGTTCTGACAAGCAATTTGTGCTGTGCCATGGAAGCTGGAAGTGAACTACAAACTGGAGGATAATTTTAGTCTCATCAGAGCCCATGTGTTCAAATGTAAACTACACATCAGGGTGAGGAAGGTTGGAAACAAGATCTGGGAACAGCCTCCCTTGTGTCCTCAGCACTTGTCAACTCCCAGTCCATGCAGTGTGCCCTTGTTTTGCAAACCTTTCCAAGCCAGCAGCTGTCATTGGACACTTGTCTTTGAAGCATGAAACTCAATAGGGCAGCTCAGAGCAACATGGGATTTTTTCTGCTTGAAGTTGCCTGTGCAACTGGGCTCTCAAGGAAAGCCTGAGAGGGTGAGGGTCACATTCTGCTGGCCGTGGCCCCAGTAGTGCCTCAGTCTCTGTGTGACCCTGACAAGCTTCATTGCAGTTTGAAGTTCACTAGTGTTCAATTCAGTTGGATCATGTCTCCTAAAAATAGGCTGCTGCTCCAGCATGGCCAGATGAACTGGAATGCCAGGGGAAGGGAAGAAGGTGGCATTGGGGGGGGGGGGGGGGGGGAGTGGTAAGAGGGAAGGTTTATCAAAAGTGTCCTGGAAATTTTTCCTTTTTTATCGGGTCTGACTTTGCCGTGTCCCCTTTTTTTTCATTTTCCCCCCCTTCTTTTTTTTGCTTTTTTT
>JAOEGS010011395.1:0-10339 GCA_025447755.1 Corythornis vintsioides | reverse complement strand
TCACAGCCAAAAAAAAAGAGGGGGGCGGCGAGGCGAGGGGGGGGGGGGGGGGGGGAGGGGGGGGGGGGGGGGGGGGGTGGGGGGGGGGGGGGGGGGGGGGGGGGATGTTAAGTGAGAAGTGTACTACAACTGGACCTGCAAATATTTCCCATTTCATCTGATCTGTCCTTCCTGTGCTCCCTCTGTTTTCATTCATCCTCCCTTCTCTTTTTGGCTGCTTGTTGCCAAAATCTGGTCACCCTAAGGCAAAAGCTTTCTGACAAGTTTAGCAAACTGAGCCAGGTGTGCGAGGGGAAATTGTTTATTCAGGAGTGTTTTCCAGCAGGAAGCAAAGAACAGGAGCTAATTTGCCTGTGGGAGGGGAAAAGAGCAGTCAGATAGAAGAAGTCACCTCCTCACTGAGATCTTGAGTCTGTAGTTAACAGCGTTTGAATGAAAGCACCACCAACAGTGTGTATTAACTCCAGAGAATGGGGAGAGCCTTGGACTCTGCTGAGCTTCCCTAGCTCCACACCTGTGGTGCTACAGGTACTTCTGCTGGGATAAGAGTGGAAGCATCAGCAAGGGAGAGAGGGAGTATCCAAGGCTGCCTTACAGGGTAACTCTTCAGAAAGACTCATAGGAAGGATCTCTAGCATTCATTTCACTGTCTTTAACCATCCTCCTGGTTAAAGGTGGCCAGCAGATGATGTGTGACCTTTGATCCCTTAAAAGGCATGCCTGCCTGGTGGTCTCCAGGGGCTTTTATGTTTGCCACAGAGATTTTCTGGGTTATTTAGGTGGTTCCTCTGGACATGCTTACTCCCCTGCGCTCGCACGGTATCTTTGTTAGTTGAGGGCTCAGCTTCAAGGTGCCCAGAAGGTGGTTTTTGAGAAATAGCTGCCCTAGCTGGTGCATCCTGGGGTGCTCTCTTCTCAGAGACAGCACTTCCATCACTCACGTTATTCCGCCTGTGCCGTGGCAGCTTCTCATTGTGGGCTACCCACTCCTTCATGGAGTCCAGAACGATGGGGAAGAGGCTCACGATGCCTCCATAGTGATTCCTTGCTTCATGACAGCTCAGGTGATTCAGCACATCGTGGGGGTATCTGTGGGACAGAGGGAAACAATTGGTAGGGTAGTGCCAGCGATGGTGAGCCCCAGTGCCACCCTGAGACCAGCTGGGGAGGACCAAACAAAAACAGGCAGGGGTAGAATTGCATCTTGGAATGAGTCCTGCCACACGCTGGCTGTTGGGCTGGATCTGGAAGGGTTCAAGAGCATATAGGTAGTTTCTATGGGGCAAGAATCTGCATGTGCAGAGCAGGAATAGCAGGAAGGGGGAGGTAAAACTGTCTGAGCATGGCCTGGGACTTCAGGGTCCAACCCTGCCTGGGTATGTCCTTCCATGCACCAGTAAAAAGAACAAATAAACCTCCTTTTTGTGAACAGAGCCCGGCAGTGTTTTCCCAGCAGCTGGAATAGTAAACTGGGTGGCACCTTGCACCCTCCTGAAAGCCAGGGAGGTGTCAGAACAGTGCTGGTGGAGAAGTCAAGCAGGAATGTGCATCGTGTGACAGTCCCCCAGCACTGACAAAGCTGAGGAGACACCTACTTAGCTCTGATGGAGCTCAGGTCGTTGCTGTGGCTGAGGAGCAGTTTGCATCTCTCCAAAATGCCATCAGTTACGTTGTCACCAGAATCCAGGCTTTCCAGGGTCTGGCAGAGCTTGCTGAGATCATTGCAAATGCTGAGGAACATGCTGAGGACACGCCTGTCTGTGGAGTTGTTACAGTGATGGTCCATGTAGGACTGTACCTGTAAAGGGGAAAGGCAGAGTCACACCTGGTCAATTCCATCTCTCTCAGGCTGCAAAGGTGCTCAGGTTAAGGCAGAGAAGCTGCTTTCCCTTGTGGCTCTGCAGCCATGAGCCACTGTGGAAACTGCAACACTGCAGCAGGTAGAAACATTTCCAGAGCATGTCTGAGAGGTTTGCTTGTCTTTCATCATGACTGAAGGAGGCTGGGGTGGTGAAAAGACAACCAGCTCACTTCTGTGTCCTGATCCTGGTGCCAGCTTGGGTTTCACTCTGGATTTTGTGCCAGGGTTCTGCTGTCTCAAATGCACAATTCTGATTTTATTTCGATTTTGTTTCTCCCCCCTCTGCCTGCAGGTGGTCTAAGTTAAAACATCCCGTGTTATAAAAATTCCAAGACATTTCACTTACCAGCCCAGAAAACCCCTAGCCCACCTGGGACTGTCAGCCCTCCATCCATCATCCTACCTCTGTAACACAGCCATTATTTTTAATAAGCACTATAGAAAGATACAGCAGCAGCAATACCAGGGGAAGAGGCAGGTGTGGCAGCTCCTACACAGGGGTTACAGCTGCCATGGGTGGCTGGGGAAGGAGGCTGGGGTTGATTGTTTTCTTGCAGCCTGTATTTCTGGCTGTGCCTCAGCAGTGAAATGAGTGTTCAACTAAATCATACAGTGACACTCCACAATCAAATTCTTCCTCTGTAGATAGGAAGACCTAACACAGGTATTTCTCTCCCCCACTACTTAATCCTTGGCCCCACGAGTGTTAACAAGAGGGGGGGTTTTGTGCATCTTCCCTTAGTCAAAACATGTATTCATCCCTCAGCTAGAGGCAAGTGTGTGACAGCACCACGTCAGTCCCTGCTCCCCTCAGCACAGAGCTTGCTGCTGAACACTCTGTACCTGGCTGATGCTTGCCACGGGTCTGATGGTGTCGTGAGCATTCTCCCGGGAGTGCTGCAGTGCTCCAATGAATGTAAACTGCTGCTGCTGGAAGAGCTTGCACTTCTGCTCTGTGTTTCTTAGAGCTTCCTTCACCTCGTTCATGGTTTTCCCCTTCTGGATTTGGGGAGAGAAGAATGGAAGCTAAGTTTTAGGAATGATGTATGTATGTAACTCTAGCTTTCAACAGAGCTGGAGTTGTGTAGGATGGTGGAAAACTTACAAAAAAAAACCCCAAAAGCAACCCAGAAAACCAAAAACAAGCCAACAAAACAAAAAGTAGAAGAAAAAAAAGCGAAGATCTATTGTGTCAGAGCTCGGCAGTCCCAGAGCCCCAAACAGTAAGTCAATGAGGTAGTAACGATGCTGCAAAAAGAGGCAGAGAACCCAGAGGGGAGCACTGACAATCAGCTGCCATAAACCCTAGTGGGTCTGTTGTAAACTGAATGTGGCAATGCATCAAACCCGCGGCTGGCAGGGCCCGGGGGGACTGGAACCTTCTCCTGCCCGAGAGCCTGACAGCGCGCCCGCTCAGCTCGGCAGGCGGCGGTGCCGGGGAGCCCGGGACCGTGGTTAACCCCCGGGCCCTGCCAGCGGGATGGGAGGACCCGCCACAAGCGGGGAGGGGCTGTTGGTTCCTCCCAGATCCGGGGGTCGCCTGCCCCGCAGCCCCCCGCGACCCGCCAACCACCATCCCCCTCCCCAAGCCGCGTCCTCCCGCTCGCCCCCCCCTCAGCTGGGCGGGCCCCGCGGCTCCTACCGGCGGGCGCGCGGGAGTAGAGCGGGGCCAGCTCCGCCGCGAGGGGCTGGTGCGGGCAGCGGCTGCCTGGGCTCCCCGGGGCGCCCCGGTAACCGCGCCGCCGTCTCTATGGCAACCGCCATGACGCCGCCCGCCACCCTGCTCCGGGGAGGGGCGCGGCGCCGCTCGATGACGTCACACGCGGGTGCTATTAGAAACGCGGCGCCTCTCCCGCGGGGCGGGGTCCGGCGGCGTCGCGCGGTGATGACGTTTCCCCTAGCAACGAGGCCGCGCGGCGGGGCCGCGTTGCTAAGGGCCCGGTTGCTAAGGGGCCGCCATGGACACCCCCGGCCGCCCGTGGCCGCCGCCGCTGGGCACCTACGCGGAGGAGCGGGAGCTGTTCCGGCTCCTGCAGGTGAACGAGCCTCGCCCGGGCCCAGGGAACCGCGGGGACCGGCCCCGCCACCCCCCCACCCCCCGCTCCCCCTCCGCGGAGCGGCTCGTCGGGCTCGGAGGGGAGCGCCGGGCTGGCCCCGGGGCGGGGCCGGGTTCCTCACCGCGCTGCCCGGTGGGAGGGTCGGGTGGCCCCGGGAAGGCTCGGCCCGGGGTGGGCAGGGGCAGCGCCGCGGGTCGGTAGCGGGCTCGGGCTCTGAATTCACGAGCTGGTTCTAACGGGGTTCTGCGGAGGACAGCGGCAGGCTGTGCTTCGGGGGGCAGGGAAGGGAAGGCCGTGGCGGGACGGGGGAGGAGGAGGAGGCGGTGGATGAAGGGCGGGAGAAGCCGCGGTGAAGGGTTCTCTGGAGCCGGGGCCGGGCGCGTTGCAGCCCCGGGAGCAGCGCTGGCCGCTTTGGCTTCTTTCTCCGGCCGCTCTCGGGGCTTTTCTGTGGAGATGGGTGTGAAAAAGAAGCCGAAGTTCGCGGCTGCCGTGGCTGGGGTTTCGGGGAAGGGCAGGATCGGGCTCTCTGCCGTAGGGAGAGGTGGATTTGGGTCTGGAAATCCGCGGAAAGTTCCTTTTTGGGCGAGGTTTGTGCGAGGAATTCTCTGCTCTGGTGCTGTTCTGAGGTCGGAGAGGCTCCCCCCTCTGCTGCTCTCACTCTGTCGAGGTTCGAGGCCTTTTTAGTTTTACAAACCTCACTGGAAAACACCCAAATGCTTATTTTTCTTTCATTTCCCCCCGACTCTTTTAATATATTTATTTATATTTATTGTGTGTAACTTCAAGCTCACCCAGTATGACCAGCGGGTGTAATATTTGTGTGGCGTTTGGGTCAATATCTTGTTTCCCGAGGCACTGAACGGAGCTGCAGCACCTCCCAGCACATCACCTGCTCCCAGCATTTACTCCTAGTCGTGTTTTCTCTTCCCGCATCACTTGTATTTTCCCAACATCAAGCTGCAAACAGACGCAGCTGGAAGCTGTTGTGCTAAACCAAAACGTTTACAAAGCCCAGAACGTTGAATGTAAACCATGAGACCCAAAACATGAACCTTCCCCAGAGAGGAACAGAACTGCTGGTGTGAAATAGAACTGAGTGGAACTGAGTGAAACGAAGCAAGTCTGCAAATGCTGCTGGGAGCTGGGCAAAAATAAGGAAAGTATTAATCACTCTCAGCCTGAACATCGTAGTAAAACCAGATTTTCTAAGGTTTGTGATGTTTAAAGCTTCTGCTAATTATAGTGCCAAAATCAGATTTATTAAATGAAAGAAATGTTGGATAGTAATAATTTTTAAATGAACATCCAATAAAAAAAGAAAGGTTTTATACTTTATGTGCAAGCCAGGTCTTGAAGCATCAGAGCTTCCCTGTGAAACAGTTTATATTGAATTGAGTGTTTTAATTATTCTGGTGAAGTGGATGAAGTAAAAGAGGAAAATAGGTCACTCCAATAAAGCCAATCAATGGGCTAGAATATATAATTTTATGGAGATGCAGACTTTATGGAATTTACTTGCAAATATTAAAGTGTCAGGAGTGATTTTTAGCAAAAGCTGTCCTCTTCCCGTGGCATTCCAGTGAGCTAAGACAGAGCTGCTAGTAGCTCTTTAGTTTTAATTACAGAACTCTCAGCTGTGCTGCAATGTAAGAAAATCTCTGCAGTTCGTGTTTCTCAGCACTGCTCCTTTCTCTGCTTGGCAAACTCCAGTCCTCAGTGCAGGCAGTGAAGGATCCCACTGCTGTTGGCATCCAAATATTCAATAGGCAAACAGGCTCCAAAACAGACATTCAAGGATATACTTTAAGTTTTTTTGCCTTGCTTTTTTCTTTCTTCCTTTTTTCCATTGCTTTCCATGGAGGGGGATTTTTTTTTTCTTCCTTTTTTTTCCCCTGCTTTCCATGGAGAAGGAAACCAGAGCAGTTACAGCAGAGATGTGCTGCTGTAGTGGCTCTGATTGGTGGCTGGGTTTGTGTTTCTGCTCAGGTCTTGTCTGCTCTGCAGCACTTCAGGCTCCTCCAGAACTTGGGATAATGTGCTTTAGGAAGAGGTTTCACTTCCCTGCAGACATCCTAATTTAATTGACACTGGTTTTGTAACTCTCTATTGGTTTTATGTGGATGCTGACTCAACCACTATTGATACTTGGCCAAAAAGCAAATGGGGCTGTTGGTTGGTTGTTGTTTTGGTTGTTTGGGGTTTTTTTTAATTGACATTTTTCTGCCCGTGGTTGACTTCACCTTTCTGGCGTGTAAAATAGATTTCATAGTCTCAATTCTGTCTGTACAAGGGGCCTTAGAAAAAAATAAATCAGCATTTCTAAGCTCCTTAAGATCCTGATTGTAGCAGTGCTGTAAAAAGGCAATAGCTCCTGACTGCATAACGATGTTAAATTGTTGTCTGACTTTGTCCTATTTATTTTCAGAACATGCTTGAAGAGCTATTAATTCACAAGCCAGATGATCCCATTCAGTATATGATAAACCACTTAAAGCAAAACAACGATGATGGTGAGACCCCAGAAATAGTTCCCTTCCTGCTCTGTAAACAGCTGTTTGAAGGCTGTGCTGCAGTTGGCAGGTGATGGATACAGCTTCTTCGTGTGTCCTGGGGGGAGGTGGGGGGGGGGGGAAAGGTGAGCATTTTGGAACAGTTCTAGGGAAGGTGCTTTTAATTTCTTTTTTAGTGGGTAATCTAATAAAAAAAAAAACGCCCTAACAGTTATAACAATGAAACCCTCTGAGGGAATAACAAAGAGTTCTGGTGTATCAATTATTAATGCATTCTGTGCCCCATCTGATAGTTCCTGTTGTCTTTAAGCTCGCTAATTACTCCTTTTGTCAGGTGTAAATTTGGTTTCCTATTCTACCTGGGCTGGCAGATTCTCTGGGTTTTGATTAGTTAGTTACTAGCTGCTGTTAATGAGTTCCACTGCTCAGTGGCATCCCAGATGAAGGACCAGGGAGCAAGCCTACTGCAATGTGTGAGAGAACCTGGGAAAAGGAACAGGAGCTCTCTCTTCTGCTTGTACACTCAATCAAATTATTTGATTTACAAACTGTTCACCCTTAGGCAGATTATCTTTGGATATGAACAACAGAAGTGGAGTTTTTGTTCTGCGTGAGCTGTCAGGGAGAGCTGGTCTCATGTTGCTCTGATGTTTCTTTAAAACCACAGTAAACCCTCCTGAAAGTTCTGCTGTGGCATCCATGAAATCACTGTCACTAGAGGTGCTGTGAGCTCTTCGTGGTGGTGATCAGATGGATCTTGATTGAAATGCTGCTAAATAGAAAAGAAAATGTCCAAGAAAAGGCTCATAAATCAGCTGCTGCAAATTGTGTCCAGCCTTTTCTGATGCAGGCAGCATGAGCAAGCAGTCTGTGCCAGAGCCATGGAAAATGTGCAGAGGAATTTCATGTGGTTTGATAAAATGCTGATAACATTTCTTCACGTTGAGCTAACATTTGTCCTTCAGCCCCACAGTTTTATTTGAACAGAATTAGGCAGGTTTCCATTTCATGACTTCAGTACTTAGAGGCTAAAGATAGAACTACAGCAGTTGTTTGTCAAAGGAAAAATGCTGTCTGCTTTTGGTCTGGAAAAACCTATTAAGAAAGGGAAGGAACTGCAATTAAACCTAAATTCTAAATGTTGTTTTAAGAATAAATTATAGGGAAAATAATGTAACAGAAATTTGTAGCAGAGTTGATTTTACTTTTTGATCAGGGTGGAAGGTGCTGACTATTTAGTAGGAGAAAAAAAACCAAAAGCAAAACAAAAAACAAATGCTTATTAGAGCTATCAGTAAAGTGATGAATTTTCATGATCTTGCCTTGCTAGACAGCTTTAGCCCTAGAGAAAATTTCAAACAGAGGTTTGTGGAGAAGCAGCATTGCCTCTATCCCAGGTGTGAAGTTAGAAAACCTTTTTAATTAATAATGGGATCTAAAGTACTCTTGATATTGAAAATATAAACAAGTCTAATGATGATTACAGCTCACAACTGTCCTGAACATCTCTCAGGTCAGATCCATGGCTGTGTTTAAGGCTCTGTGCTGCTCTTCTTGCACATGTTCCTTCTAAAAACCTCGAAGAGCCCCCCAAGGCTGGTAATTCTTTTATGTGCAAAGGTGTTAGTTTTCTAAGTTGTACCTTGGTGTGTGCTAATGCAAAGAGCTTTCAGGACCCAAGCAGCATTTCTGAGAGTTCATCCTCCAGAGTCAACCCTCTGATGAAATGCAGGTTGTGCAGGGATGTTCACTGTGTACTCTCTGCTTTCCTGCTTGACAAGGATTTCTCTTACACTTCAGGAAATTTTGTCACATTAATATTAATCACAGAATCTTTGATACTTAAATGGAACTTCCTGAGTCCAGCTGTTCTTTTGTGCTATTCTAGGATTAATTGTGTTATTATTAATATCATTGCTGAATGGGAAAACTTTGTTTGGAAGAGTAAATCCTGCAGCATCTCATCTCAACATGGAATCAAATACAGTTCACTACTGAAGGGCATCTTCTGGATTGTCCTGCCTTGATTCAGCTGCTGCTTCAGAGCTGCAGTATGAAAAGCTGAGTGCTGGGAGAGGGTTAAACATGACATACCACGGTGTCCTGCTTGTGCCCTGGTGTCATATGTTTAGGGAGAAGGCTTTAGAGGAGCCTTACAAGTGTGCAAATGAGTAAATCAGTGAATTACACTGCCCCATCTGCTGCCAGCCACTAAGCAGGGAGAAAAGCAGATTTAGTACAAAGTGAGCATTTACAGTAGCCCTGGGCAATATTAAAGCATGAGATGGGGTAGAGAATGGTGTGTTTCGTTTTTTATCAAACGTTTGTCCAAGAAAGCTGTGTATTAAAGCTTCAATACCTAAGGGTTTTCTTGTGAATTTTAAATCATGCTCCTAGTTAAACCTCAAAAGGATCTGTGGATGGAAAGGTTTTTTGATTTTCTTTGAAGTGGTTTGAAGAAGTTGATTAGTGTTGGCACCCGAGCACTCTTTTATGACGCTGTTTATAAATAATTCCTAAGTACCAGGCTGGAGTTTCAAGGTGTTAGATAAAAAAAGCAAAAAACCCAACAAAAAAAACCCTAGGATTTAATCACATTACATTTGAAAGAAATTAGGTGATAAAAACAGCTGATGTATCCTTTTAAAGTATTTTTCTACATTGTGTACTAGTTCTGTTGCACTTGCAAGAACCAGTAAGGGGGGAGTTTTCCTTAAACCTTCCAAGTCAGATAACTTTGTAAAGATGAATCTGTAATTTGGGTTTCATGTATGTTTAAATTGCACCTGCCCAATAACTGTTCAGTGCAAGGAGGGCCTCATAAAAAACCATTTCACATCCTTCCCTGTCTGTGCCATCAGACCCTGTATCTCCCTTGGTTATCAAGAGCTGCAGAGGTTTTGGGGTGAGCAGATCCCTCCTCAGTTCTGACCTGTGTTACTCCCAGTAAATACTCAGCAGTGTCTCCTGTATATAATCTGGTTTGGTTTGTTTGGTTGGTTTGTATATAATCTGGTTTGGTTTGTTTGGTTGTTTTTTTTTTCCCAAGGTAGAAAGGGAATAAAAACTATCAGAGATGGTAATATAAAATGACAGCTCAAGGGATTGCAGCCCAAAGTGTGTTCGTGGAAAAAAAAAACCCAAATACTTTGCTAAGAGTTACTCCATTTTCCCTTGTTTGTCTTGTCTCTAATTCATGCCCAACGAAGCTTCCACCAGTAATGCCTCTTGTGTTGCCTCTGTGCATCCGATTAAGAATTCCTTAGAACTGGGATGTGTTTTTTCCCATCTTGGCCCTCTGGGAAAGCAGAGGGACATGCAGTAGAGAAACACAAGAGATGAAGAAAAATACTTCTAATGATAACTAGAAAAACTGAAGTTAGCTGTCAAAAAGGAAGAGAGGGACTGCTTGATTTTTACAGTATCTGAATCTTCTCTGAACCCTCACACAACCTGTTCAGATAAAGCTAAAAAGTGATATTGATTTTTTTTTATGATGAGAAGCTTTGCTAAAATAAAGTGGTTTTGCTACCCTGCTGCATCAGAGAAATGAGAGAAGCAACTACCCCAAGCAGTCCCATCCTAACTGTTCTATGCTTGTGATAATAGTCACATTTAACAGTCCTGTCCTGCATGTATGAGCTAACATATTTTTTTCATCACAGGATGTGTTAGGTCTAAATCAATGTTTTGGGAATAAAAATCAAATTCAGATAAGGAAATGTTCATATTGTTCTGGTTCACCCACTATCTATGTGATAGAGAGATAGAGAGATAGAGAAATAGATAGATAGAGAAATAGAGAAATAGAGAAATAGAGAGAGAAATAGAGAGAGAGAGAGAAATAGAGAGAGAGAGAGAAATAGAGAGAGAGAGAGAAATAGAGAGAGAGAGAGAAATAGAGAGAGAGA
>JAOEGS010011394.1:0-16820 GCA_025447755.1 Corythornis vintsioides | reverse complement strand
ATCAGCCCCCAGCCTGTACTGATACATGGAGTTGTTGTGCCCCAGATGCAGCACCTTACACTTGCTCTTGTTAAATTTCATTAAATTGTGTGGAAATTAAATTTCATTTAATTGTGTTTTCCTGTGGGAAAGGGTCAAATGCTGTGCTGAAGTCCATGTTAGCAACATCCATGGATATTACCATGTCAACAGTAGATGTTAATTTGTTGTAGAAGGTGATCGGGTTAGTCTGGCATGATTCATCTTTGGTAATCTGTGCTGACTTTTCCCAATCACCTGCTTCATTTGAATAGTAATAGCTGCTAGGAGAATTAATGTCATTCTTTTCCCAGGGATTAAATTAAAACTAATGGGCCTGCAGTGTATGAGTCTTCTCTTGGGCCCTCCTTGTATGTGGGTATTACAATGCATTAAAAAATGCTTACACTAAAATCAAAATAATACTATCAAAGGAAAAGTTTTGAAATATCTTACACTTCCTAATATAATTGATTCTTCCCTGATTATGGCTACCAATAAGTGCTTTTTTATTTAGTTCTTCTCTCCTTATCTGTCTCAATTTGTTAATTTTGAGGATTTAGGTTTTGACTGTGTTTATTAGTTAGAAATTGTTTCACATGTATTTATGAAGACATTTCAGTGTTTTGACAGTTGACAGTATGATCTAGATTTTATTGTAATGAGTTTCATGCTAATATCAATTAATACATTCATGTTTCTTTTTAAATAATGAATTTTAAATGCACCACTGGTTGCAAACAAAAATGAAATTCAAACAGGTATTCATGTTCAATAAAATGATCCTTAGAAAATATCTCTATCTAAGATGTAGAAACAAACTTTGTAGTTTGTTTCTCTAAACATCTACTCTCATGTAGTTTCTAAAGCAGTTATATAATTTTTAAAAATGTATGAAGATATGAGATCACCATTTTTTGTCTATTTTTCCATTTGCATGTGAGATATACTTGATAAAGAGATGCCATCTCAAGGATTGTCTGCATATTGGAACCCCCTGGGTCTGTATCTTCCATACTCACATAAAAGCCCATCTAAAATTTTCAGAATGGTCTCGATAGTTAAAATGCTTTGAAAAAATCTCGAACTTTAATTCAAAGCAATCTCTCCAATTATACACTATTGTATCTTTCTTTAAAGAATACCTCTAGTATTATCTTACTATAAATTAGCAAGACCTTGGAACAGTTCTTTCCTCTTGCTATTCAACAGCAAATTGGCAAATTTGTTCAGGTATCCATAGTAAAAAATGGACATCTCTAAACTACAGGTAGATCAGTTGCTTTCAAAAACATAACTGTTTGGGTTTTTTTTGCAGGGTGTTCTTTTCATTTATACTAAATTTTTCAGCCCTAGGTTTACAGTGGGAAGATTCAGGAGCAGATACATCCATCTTTGTGACAACTGAGTTGACAATTTACACATCCCCTCTCCTGTACCAGAAAATGTCTCTGGCTTCACCCGGGCTGAGAAATTATTAAAAAACCCTCTGGACTGTTGCCATGCAGCTGCCAAGAACACATTTGTACCATACAGACAGCCTGGGCCTCTCTATCATAGACTCATTTCCTTACTCTGATACATGAAACAACACTTGATGAGGGAAGTGGGGGGAGGCTGAGTTCCCATTTACATGATGGATGCTACATTAGTCTTTTTTAAAGCACTTTTCTCCTGAGCTCCAAATGGACTATCTTTATCATAAACTGGATTATTCTCTGTGGGGTTTTTTAAAATGTGTAAATAATCAGTCAAACTGGAACCTGAAAAAAGTAAGTGATACTTTGTACTGCTTCATTATTCACATCTATGTTTGGCCTTAATATTTAGAATAATTAGTAATACTGTTTTCTTTGATTGCAATGTAACTTTTGCTATATTGAAAACAAATATACTGCTATTACTGGAAGCGTTTCCTGGCAGGGACTGAAGACATCAGTCACAGGTAAGCAATAAAAAAATAAATTAAAAAAAAATCTTTTTCAGACATAGGAGAGATTCCATTTCTTTGCTCTGTGAGAAAAAGTCAATACATTGTCACCATAGCAATGCTTGCTCTGAGCTGAACAGATTCTGTGAGGAAACGAAATAGATGCAAGGGTTTGTTATGGATGAAAAATTATTTCAAATGGGTCCCCTGAGAAATATAGCACCAATGTTATATTTTTACTTGTTTCTCATTATATTAACAAGACAATAGCAGATATTTGAAACTTGCCAGGGTGCTAAAAAGCACTGAAATTTTGTACTTAAGTATCTAAATACTACAAATGACAACTTCTTTTTCATGTATTTCATAGAATCATAGAATGTTTAGAGAATCAATTTAGTTTCTCCTTTAACACAGATGGAGGAAGAATGTCCCCCAAAAGATGAATTCACTGAAGAACCTATTCTTTGGGAATTTCTGTGTTCTTCTGAACTGAATGAGAATTACATGAAGGTTATTTTATGAAAGATGGCCATTTCCTTCATTTCACTACTATCACCCAGTTCCAAAGCGAATACCAGTTTACCTAACAAGTTTGCATTTTGTGCTCTTGGAACTACGGAAAGCAAAAACCCCTCCCAGAAGCAGCATTCCTTCATGAAGTTTTCTGAAAAACACTCACTGCAATCTTTAAATGTTCTATTTAATTAAAACTCACTGGAATCTAGGGCATAAAATGCATGCGAATAGAATTGGGCCATAATTAAGCATGTTTGCAACAAAGACTCCATTTTCATTGTTCAATATTATATGGATTATAAAAATGCTCTGAAAACATGTTCCTGTTAACATTGTAGCACTGTCAGGGTTGCCTTTTCTAGTCATCAGACCACAATTTTCTTCATAGCTATTGCCAAATAGTATAGGATAGATTGCTGCTCACTGATAACCCAGTCTCTTGGTGCTTTTGGACCCAAGTGAGTGTGTTCTGGATACAGTCTGCAGCTTCAAACTGAATACAGAGATTGAAAAGGTTGAGTTATTCTGTGACATTATGTAACTCTCCACTATAATAGTGAATTGTATGTGCAGGAAACCCAGAGCTTTTGGGTCTCTGAGTCTGTAGGTTGACTTCCCATAGGGAACCTTCCCAGTAAAGTTGATCTCATTTTCCATCCAAGACATGAGTTAAAGAGAAAGAAATCCAGAGACTATCATAGCAAGGGAAATGATACATTTATGGGATTTTGAGGCTTAATCAATATGGACAAAACTAGCTGAACTGTTGCAGTAGCTTTAATATATTCTCAGAAAAAAAAAAAAAAAAAGTGAAAAGAAAGGCAACCCAACAAACAAACCACAATCTGACAGGTCAATTAAAAGAGAGACGATGAAACATCAGTGAAATGCTCATTAAAAGAAACACAAAAACTATCCTGTGACTTGGACTGCAGTATTCTGTCAAACAGGCTGGTACCTTACACCTTAGGCTTCAAAATTAAATATCCTTCTCCTGTTTTTACATGGCTTTTAGGAAGGAGGAAGTTTTTTCTCTGTAATTTCAAAGAGTATCCCCTTATCCAGTCTTTTGATATATTCTCCCGGGAAGTTTTAGTTTACAGCCCTTTCAGCTAGAGGAGGTAATAGGATATAAGTGTCTCATTTCCTTGGCAACTGTTCTAACCATTAGGTTATTCTATGAAAAAAAAAGCATGAACCCAGCTGAGTTCTCTAAGGAAGAGACTGTTGGTGATTACTTTCAAGTAAAAGCTTTTTTAGGCACTCTGCACTGCACTGTAAGCTGTCAGTCTGCTAAATACATTTTGCTCCAAGTGGATAAGATGATAAGATAATGGAAGCCATAAAAGAACCCACAAAATATATATCTTGTCTTTGGCTTAGTCATTAGCAGAAGAGCATTTAACACTGTTGTTAACAGCATTTAAATAAAACTATTTAAACAATAATTTGTCCCATTCTGTTAACCTACATAAAGGGCCAGGAATCCAAGGACAAACAGCACTGACCACCTTGAATCTGCACTGCTTAGTTCTGGCACCTTGATGAGCAAGCTATGTCTTGGACTGAAACAACAACTGAGCTAACATTTAAGTAGAACACTCAAGATCACTCTAGGGCCCTCTTTTATTCCACCACAGATGTACAAGAACACAGGTAATTTAGTGCTTACATCTTCTCCAAGTTTTCAAAATTTATAAAGGTTGGAAAAATATGTGGTTAGGACTAAAAGTAAGAATTTCTTAGATTTTGCTTTAGTCCTTGATTATTTTTGTTTGTTTGTGTTCTTGTTGTTGTTGTTGTTTGGGTTTTTTGAGTCCAGAAGTCCTACCTGGAATAAACTCAGCTCATTCTGGTTCATAAGAGGTCTTCACAGTCAAAGGATGACCTTGTAAGTGAATGCAGCCACACTAAAGACAGAATCAGTTCAAATGTTGCCACAATGCTAAGCTAGCATAGTAGAGATGTAGTTTTCAACCTTTCCCACTTTTGGATTCTCAACCATTTTTTCAGTGACATACAGAATAATTTAGGCTAATAAATAATAATTCCACCTTTCTTAATTTTCTTGATTACCTGTCTTTTTTTAGTATTTAGAAGGAATTTACAAAACCCAGAAGTCTAGGTATCACAGGTTAAAACCCATTATGCTGAGCAAACATCTCTATATCTCATCTTGCTGTCCTTTCTCATGTACAATTATCACTTGCATTTCTTTTACATTAAAATAAGACTTCTGCTTGATGTGGCTTTTGGGTTGATTGGCCTCCTGTTTCCTAGTTTCTGTCACTTTTAATTTTTTTCTTTTTCATGGAGGTGTTTTCTCACAGCTTGTTTCCAGATGGTGGCTCAATATTTATCTTTTCTTTCCAAGTCAAATACTTTCCTGAAGTGTATAACAGGAAAGCCAATTGACAGTTGTGTACAAAATAAAACCATTTTATCTCACAAACACAGAAAATTAAATTAAATTTCTACTGGAACTTATGCCCATCTATGTTCACTCCACCTGTGAAATAGTCTATTTGGAATCTGACTTAACTTCTAGGTACCATAAAATTACATTTATTCTGAAAAGCAACTAAATAATGAGTTAATGTGAATTAAACTGTACTGCCTTGTGAGATTTATTCCATCATTTTCAGTAGTTTTAAATAAAATACAGAATAACAATCAGAATAACAATCTCTTCCCAGTCTTTTTTAAGAGCAAAAGATGAGATCTTTCTATGGCTAAGGAATGTCACTTTCACAGAAAAAAACAAAAACAAAAACAAATGTAATGGCCATAATAAAATCTAAAATCTACCTGAGAGTTCTTTTAGGGAACGAAGCTGTAGAGAAATTTTAAAAATATGATCTGTTTAAAAAAAAAAAAGTGACAGTGGTTGCTCATTTGTCTTTCTGGGAGTAATACTACCAGGGAATCTAGTCATGAGGGAGATGCATTCAGCAGTGGTGAGTTAATGAATCTCAAAGGGAAACAGGAAAAGGGCAAACTCCAAAGAACCTACAACCCAGAGAAACATCCTAAGTAAGTTTATACCCCAATGAACAAGGGAATTTTTTTTAAGAATTCTTATTATTGGCCTGTAGGACATTTTTATTGTCTTTATTGGCTCATGTATAGCTTTATTTTAAAAATAAAAATGACAAAATATTGACTTGTAAAAGTCCTTGAAAAGTGATGATTTCTAGAGTTTAAACCAATTCAGAAGTACAGGGTCAACTTTTGACTCCTCACTGCAAAAAAAAGGAGCCAGCCTACCACACTTCAACTCCTAATCTATACATATCCTCTGAATTTAAAATCCAGTTTTAGGAACAGCTGAAGTCAAGCTAGAACCACAAAGACTGGACTTGAAAGGTGTTCACTTCCACAGCCATTGACATAACTGCTGTGCTGTTCCTTATTTATATTCTTATGAAGAAATAGCTCTTTGCTCCCCAGCTTGCTTCCAGCTATCTGGTTTTATCTCGGTCTTTCAAGCGGGGCACACAGAATTAGTGCATTGCACAAAAATAGTTTTAATAGTTTCCTAGAGTCTGACTGCTCTTAACAGTATGTGTAATGCCCAAACCATCCCTTGCCCTCCTGTTTGAAATGCCTGCATGATGTGACAACTGTCTCCAACTGTAGGTGTATCCAACACTTAGGATCATTACAGTAGCAACCCTAATACCACCTATTAATCTGGTTCTTAATGTCCTGATTGCATTTGGACATTTCAGGAAAGGAAGAGGTCATTTTGAATGAGAGTTTACATTTTCCTCAGTGACTACTTACCATTTTTGTTCCCATTTAATGGCTAAACACTTCTTCAGCAAATACTTTCCCATGGGAACAGCCTGACTCACAAATAGATCAGGTGCCCTTCTCCATTAACCTTCTGGGATAATGTGCACTGTTCCCTATCTCCAAAGTATCCAGGAGACAAACACATTTCTAGAGCTATATACAGTGTTTCAAAGATGCCTAAGGCTTTGTTGCAGACTTCCCCCTATATTACTTTCCTGAAATCATCAAGGTCAGTCAAAAAAGCAATGAGGATGTAATTATATATATATATTTTTTTTTTAATCATGAGGTTAATTATTTATTTTCAAGTCTTTCAAAGAAATCTCTCTTAATATATGAGTAGAATTGAAAAGTCCCGTGGAATGATTTGAACTTTACTCCTGAGCTGAGCTTCACAGTGTTTGTCTAGTTTAGAGAGCAATGCAGATCACTGCTAATCCAGCAATAATTGGCTTGCAGCAGCTGCAAGATGCATGACTTGCCACGGAGCATCCTGACTCAGCAGGCAAAGTAGAAGTGGGACATGCATCCACGTGACCAAACTCAGCCTGGGGTTTTGTGGGTGGGGATGTGGACTGAGAATTCAGTGGTTCCTTTTTTTTTTTTTTTTTTTTTTTCTTTTCTTTGCATTCCTGAACAGCTGTTGCACAATCTGAGCTGTGGTGAAATTATCAGATTGACATTTTCAGCCTGCTAAATGGAATGAAAATCTTGAGTAAATAAACTTCTTTCAGACTACTAAATCCCACCACTGAGCAGTGCTAGTGATGACTAGTTTCAGAGAGCCTCAAGCAGAGTCTCAGGAACTCTGTGTTCAACTTGCATGGGACTGGACAAAGGGATTCCCCACAAAGGACTGTCATGAGGTCATTTCTACCTAAATAGTCTAATCTTTCCCTTTTTAACTGAACAAAATCCTTTAAAGCATTTTACTCTGAGACTTTGTAGACAACTTGTGGGTTTTTTTCTCAACTATGGATCAACCTGCACAGTTCATAGATCCAGTTAGGTTATTAAGGCCTCTTTTCTCATGGTCTACTATCATCTTTGAGATGACAGTTACAGGGAGACTCACCTGAGGCACAGTTAATCCAACACCAGATACTCAGACAGACTTCAGCTTTCCCATCTCTGACATATGCTGAGTGAGCTGCTGGCTGAAGAAAGCATTTCAACAGACCATTTATGCTTATGGCAGAAATCTCTCTGTCACCCACTGATATGAGATCCATTCTGATTGCATATTCATTTCAATGGTCAACACAGGTCTGATTCAGCTACATAAACAAAGTCAATGAGGGTATTTCCTTCTCTGCAGCTGCCACTGAAGAAAGGTGCAGGTCTCTCACGGGACTCGTGTCATATCTGCTGGTCCTCTGTATAGAACATTAAAGATATCATGAATTCTCTAGAGCATCTCAGATGACACCAGTTACTTTTGGGCAACAACTCTGTGTTTCTGCCATAAGGCCAGAGCTAATCTCACTCATAGGAAAGGCTGACAGTTCTATCAGTACTTTTGCAACAGAAGGGCTGTTTTCCAGTCATATCTTGCAATAACAGCATCTCAGGCTATCACTTAAGAAGTCTAAATTAATATTAAAGTTGAAACCATGACAAAATCCTGGAAAATAGTATGTTATGAACAGGATACAGGAGTATATGTGGAGAAGTCAAATGCTTTCTTCTTTTTTTTTCTTTTTTTAAATGGTTTTGCTGTTTCCTCTCATGTTCCTTACAGATGGGACACAGTTAGATTAACTCATCCCCTCCCCTCCAAATGGAGCATTAGGCACAAAAAATAAAGCAGATTAGAATCGGTCTTTACACTTCTATGTGGAACTACAGAGTCCAGATCACAGGAATCTTAAGTGACTTAGCCAAATCTAGTTTACATAAGGTGTAAAAAACTGCATCCAGTTGCAACAATTATTGTGTGTTCCAGCAAGAACTCCCCATGTGTATAAAGTTTTGAAAATCAGATTCATCATGAAGATTTCTTTATCAACTCAGACTATGACTGGAAAGTGAAGAAGAAGCCTTCTTTCTTGGGAAATAGTTCAGCAATACAATTTTTATTGCAATACTAATTTAAAGGCCTCTCTTATAAGACTAAGATTTTTTTTTCTACTATTGAAACCAGAAAAAAATGTTATCATACTTTTAGAAGATATCCTGTAGTCTGAATTACACCAGAAAAAGTCTGCAGATTTATCTAATGCCACACTTGTAATTGTCATCATAGCCTCCATTTAAACTCATGGAAGAAGAGACAGAAGACTCATGCGTGTTCTCATGTACCTCAGATTGCAAATGAACCCACCCATCCTCTGAGTTACTCACTGACTGTTGAGAGACAATTACATTCCTGATATTAGATCTTTGGTTAGTTGCCTAAGTTTAGATTGGAAAAATCTGGATACTCAAATGCTTGAACATGCTGGATGGTAAACTACTGTTGACTCTGATAAAGTGAACAGAATCTGCAGAGCAGAAAGCAGAGGTAGAAAATCCCACAAATATTTATATTTCTTCTGTAGAAGTAAACTGAATAGTCACATTAAGCACTATTTGAAGTTCATCAGTCCTAAATGAGTTTTTCTTTCTTGTCATCACCCTCAGTCTTAAAAGGAGTACCTCAATTAGGATCTCAACATAATTTTTTTAACGAAATTGCCTTAGGTTTTGTCAAAAACAATTAAGCTAGTCTATTTTGCAACTATATTTCTCTAGTTTATTTTATCACATTGACTGGCTGATGTCTCTTTAACTTGCTGATATATTCAACATTTTACTATCTGTTTCTCTGTCTCAATCAGTGTTTCTTGTTCAGTGTCCTTGTTTCTTATTATCTCCTGATAAATTATGGTGCAAAGCACGTTTTCATGGGGTCAAAAAAAAAAACCCTGCATACCAGTATTTGTGAGCATTAGCTATAAGGTTGATACACAAATAAGTCTCTTCCTGTTCATAAGCAAACAAAAGGGGGACAGGAGAGTGATGAAGGCTTGCTGTCCATCTGACATGAAGCTGGAATGCAGCTGGAGTTTGTAGCTGGGCCCAGACATTGGAACTGGCCCCCACGTTCCATGGTTTAGATTGCCTTAAGTGCTATCAGTATAGCAGAAAGGAAGCCAAATAACAAAGAGTGTAAGTTTATATTTCTTATGAGACTTCCTGGACCTACCTTTCCAAAGTGAAGTAATGACTGATCTTTCCAGAATCAATGCTGAAAGCTTTAACATTTTGTCTGTCAGTTCAGATTTTGACTAGACAGAGCTCACTCAGCACTTGCTTCATTTGCTGCAATTATCCTGGGCTAATCACGTTAGGATTGTTAAAGGAAGTTATAGGTTTAAATTAGTAGAAACCAAGAAACAAGGTTAAACTTACTTCATTGCCCAAATCAAAGCTCCAACCTGGTTGCTTTTTTACCTCTAAAACGACCTGATAGAAAGTGGCTTCCTTAAATGTTATGGGGATATCTTCAAAGAAATATGTTTCTTTTCATACCTTTTACACTTAATAAACTATCCAACATCTTCATTTCTAAAGCATTTCCAAAACATTGGATTTTTTGCTCTTAGCTATGTTAATTTAAATTGAATTCATATTAGCTTCACTAATTTAAACTGAATTCATATTAGCTTCTAGTACCAAGTCACCATAGCTAAGTTACTAATATAAATTAACTTTGAACTTCAGTGTTTTCAAAACCAAATTACTAAGCATCCAACACACCCCAGCTTCAAAAATTTAAAGCTTTTCTTTCCTTAGTAGACATCAAGTAATATTTCTAAATGGTAACTAGAGGCCTTCTGCTAGTAAACTTAAATCTAATTGTCAGCATACCCATAATTCAGTTCATTTTATCCAAATAAAGTGAACTTCTCAAACCTAAAATTTTCCTCATTGCATTTCTTCAAAGCCAAATAACTTTAGTGGCTTCATAGTATTTTTTATATAGAGCTGTTGCTAAGTAAAAAAAGAAGTTCTTGATTTTTTAAGAGCTATTCCTGAGCTGTTCTTTAACATTAGGGAAAAGTCTACTCCACAAGAGGGATCATCTTATCTTTGCATATATCTAAAAAAGTCTATACAGCCTCAGTATCTACACGTTAACTGAGGTTCAGACAAGAATAAACTATCAGTTTTCTTTTTTTCTCAGAACAAAGAAGTAAAATCCTGGAAATTCATGAGCTAAAAAAAGAACTAGCAAAAATAAAATTATGAATCTTAGAGGCAAAGGAAAAGTTGCAGAGCTTCCAAAATCTGGGTCAAGTTAAGGGATCAGCTGTTCCAGCAACTTAAAGCAGCAGTGAAATGTAGTTCCTATATGAAAAATCATTGGTTATACGCTATGGAAAATTAATAAGATGAACTTCAGCTAGGAGCTTTATAATAATTAGTCTGAGGATTACATTGGGATACAGCTTCAGCTAAAGGTAAATGTGTGATAAATCGAATGACAGTAGCTAGTTGGCAAGATTCTTGAACTTTGAAATACAACTTCTATTGTGGAAGTAAAGGAATGAGGTTGGTAGGGCTTGCTGGAAGACCTTTGGTGAAAATGACCAAGATGTTAAGGGCTAAAGAGAATTACTGTTTTTCTTGCTCTTACAACAAAACAGAGCTATAGCTAAAAGTAAATTGCATTCAATGCTCACCTATAATTGAAGTAAATGGCCTTCTAACAGAATAAATCAAAAGCATGGCTCCATCACCCCATTCCAAAAAGACTTACACCATAAGTCATATCTGTTTATATATTTTGCTACTCTGCATTGCATCAGGATGAATAAACAAAGTAGAAAAGCATCAAAACTGCCTAATTAAAAGATGTCCAAAGCTTTTATGCACTATTTATCTGTTTCAAGTTCTAAATCAAATATGGTGAGTGCCTGTGGAGGGCAATTCATTCCTCATAAAAACAGATGCCTAAATGGGGCAGGATGAATTGCTCTTTGGAGATACTTGTCTCTTTTCATTTGCTATGGAAAGAGCTTGTCTAGTGTAGGTAACACAGTTAATACATTCACAGATTGATAAATGAGTGAAAACTGACAAGATGATATTGAATATTAGCTGCTAGTGATAGACTGAGATATGTTATGTACTTAGTTAAATTTCAAGCCCAATTAGTCTCAGATGCTTAACCTTTAGATGACTACAATTAGATAAAAGAAGCCTTCCTTTTTTTATGCCAAGAACAAGTATCCTAGAGAAGGTGTTGTAAGTTGTGTTCTAGCTTATTCCAGGCATGAATGTTGCGAGCAGGAAATACTTCAAAATTTCATCAAAATGTAGATGACAAAATGTATGGATTTAGAAACACTATTCGTATCACTGCTTTAATGGAGGGATGTGCTAAGAGGCTGTCATGTTATCTTAAATTCAACAGTTACACATGGTACTTCTAGATTATTTATGAGTACTGTGTTGCAAATAGTCCTAGTCTCACATCACCTGTACATGGCTCTGAGATAGTCCATCTGTATATGACTATGCATGCCTTCATACATACATAAGGATATAACATTCTCAAAGCTGATGATTCATTTCTGGGTGAAATTTCACTGAATATCATTCTTGCATTTCTGTTATTTAAGGGGTTTCTTTTTTAGTTAGTAAATGTGCTACACCAGTTTTTAAAAAAGGAAAGCATTCACAATTCAAAACTAAACTTATCTGTTAATAACCCACCTGCTCTATGGCAACTCAAGCAATCATAATGTAAGCAGTTTGTTTAAAAAATATATAGGGGGGATATATCAACATTAAACTTTGTAATATATAAATTAATTCTACTTTTTTGCTCTGTAGACTATAAAAATATATGATGTGTAAACAGATACAGATGTAACCCAAATAGATAAATTGCTAATTAAAAATATAGCTGTTCCTTCATCTGATGTCTAATGATTTCTACAATACAGAATATTAGCCTGGCATTAAATTGAGATAGCAAGAATGTGATCTATCAAACATTATTTTTCATTAAATATTTAAAAAAAAATCATATTTGATTTGTCGTTGGATTAATGCAACAAACATTTTACATTAAAAGTTGCTATTTTAAAAACTATTTTAACTTTTGTGAACAGAGCTTAAAGTTGTCCCTATTGATGCTTGCTGACAAATAATTTGTTTCTAAATACTTCCTTAATGTCTTCATAGAAACATATAAAATACATACACGAATAGTGGTTTTGATATATCAAAAATATACTATATTATGAAATCCTGAATGTCTGCAATGAGCTTTGAAGCAGGGACAATGGATAGGGTCAAGTGTATTCCTTGTTCCAGCTAAGCACCTTTGTATTGCAACCGACAAGAAATGTTTTGCCTTGCTAGCAGGTATCCAAACTTTTTTTTTTTTTTCTGTCAATTTAAACTCAGGAAGAAGTATTTCTACTAAGTGCAACATCAGGAGAAGTAGGTGGAACTCAACAACTTGGTTTATAAAGATACAACCACTTCTCTTCACCTCCTCTTCACTTCTCCATTCTGTAATCAAGGATTACAGAAAGTCCCTTTTTTGATATAACACTGTGCTTAGACGTTACAGTAGAGCATCAATTCTTTAAGGACTAAGGAAAATTTGTGTCTGACTTTGTGAGAAGTAGTAGACAGGTGTGAATCAGCTAAGGTTTATGCTGCCCAGCTGATAACCTTAAATGCAGTTCAAGCATAGAAAGAAAGATGTTACCAGGGATGAGAAGAGGAAGGAAAAAAAGGTGAACAATTATGTGTGAGCCAAGGGCTAGCAGAAGGCTTTTGCCTGCTTGATGAACTGAATGATCATTGTGAGTTTGTAAAACAAAGCCTGACTGTTTGATTGCAGCAGTTGGAAGCTATCACAACTATGATACTTTTGATTGTAAAAATGAAAACCTGTCGCTTTTTGGTCGGTTGATTGTTGGGTTTGGTTTTTTTACAGCACTGTTTTTTGAGTTACTGTATATTATGAGTGGAATTGGAAGTGGTCAATGGTAGAAGCATTCTTTGTGGTAGAAGTAGATTCCATTAAAGGATAAATCACATGCACTGTACATGTTAAGAAGTACTTATTGATCAGGTAGTAAATGAGATATTTATTTTTTGTTCTATAGGCTGTTGATGTCTGGTGTATTACTAGCCTGGAAGCCTGTATCTGTAGTTATGTCAAAGAGAAAAAGGAGATTTATTTAATGAGACCAACTTTTATATAGGATGACTAATGCCATTTCATCTTTGGTAGTCTAGCACTGCAGTCTTTCCTGTTACCTAAGAAATGATATTAAAATAATTACAGAGTAATTATTGTTCTAATTCTATTTGTACTTCCCATACTAGCTCAAATGTAGTGTTCTAGTACTCTTCTTTTAAAAGATCTTGAAGTACCAAGACAGTTCTAGGGGGAAAAAAAAAATATTTTAATCTTGAGCCAGGGCTTTTAGAGTTGCTCATCTTTTATGAGCAGATTGTTTTAAAAAGCTTAGTCTTGTCAATCTTCCTACAAAGCCAAGTAGGCTTTGTCAAAATGCTTTAAAAGATTTTAATATCTAATTAGAATAATAAATTGTGGGTTGAATTCTTACCTCTTGGTTTAACTGCTTACTATATGCTCTTAGAAATATCAGAATAGTGATACTTTTTGTGACCAGTTAAATGGGAATTTCCTAGGCTGCCCTACTGATACATATTACTAAGAAAATAATCTGTGGAGTGACTAATACAGTAGTCCTTAGTAATTAAGAGTCTACAGGGAAAAAAATGATCCCACAGGCAATAATGTGGCTAGAGCAGCAGCAGGAATACAAACATACCTCAAAGCTCAGTAAATGCAATGTCATGATTCATGTGTAGAAAGTCTGTGCATTTGAGCTTTTACCTGAGAAAGTCCACTGAGCTATTAGCTTAACTGAACCCTGGGACTCTGTATTTCAAGAACAACACAAACCCTGAAAGGTATATTTTAATTTACAATTGTTCAATAAAACTGTCTTAAGTAATAGTTACTAAGATTATGCCAATGAATAACTGTGAAGGTTCTCCAGCAGCTGTATCTTAGACTGGTTTGGTTTTATTTTTTTCCCTGTGATCACAGCACCACCCCTTCAGTTTCCTAGCTGGACTTCCAAAGCTGTCACTGACAACGTGATTGTCTTAAATATATACCTGACATACTGTGCTGACTCAGGAATCTGAATTAAAAATGAACCTAGTTTAGCCATTTGAGAAGTCTAAATAATGTGATTTCAGTTTTGTGTGAAAACACAAGTGGAAACAGAAATACAATCTCATCCCATTTTTCTTTTTGGGATACACAAGATTATTGCTTGCAGATTAGCATGTTTGAAATGCTAGAGGGTTTTCTTTTCTGCCAAGCCAATTTAGTTTCCAAAAGAGTTCAGTTGTTCCATGCCTAGTAAAGGATGAAGGATTTACAGTTCTCATGTATACTGCACCATTTTTGACAGAAGACAGGTCTTTATGATCCTAGTGGTTTTTTTCAGGTTCTGTGTTTACTCTATGGTAGGAGTTTTCAATGGGATTGTGTCCTAGTGTGTATTTCATTTCTTCATCCTATGTGACAATCTAGTAAGCATTATTCCACATGCTGTATTGGAGAAAACTTGAGGTTTCCAAGTCTCAGTCCAGTTTCAGTCCAAGGTCTGGTTTCAATATGTAGATTTGAATGTCAAATCACATTATATCTTCCTTTTTACCTATATAATATTTTCAATGCCAAATTATCGTATAAAGCATTGCAAATATACCTTCTCTGGGGGTTTCAAATACTTTTGTGTTCTTTTAATTTTTTCTACATCACTCACACACTACAGTGTTGTTGGTTAAAACATTCTAGGTAACATTTCCTGCTCTTCAGGGTGCTTGAAATCACAGAAATCACAGCATGTTAGGGGTTGGAAGGGACCTAGAAGATCATCTAGTCCAACCCCCCTGCCAGAGCAGGATCACCTAGACCAAGTCACCCAGGAACGTCCACACGGATGAGCTCTGAAGATTATGCCCTGGTAATATTTCTTCAGCTGTCTTTTGTCTTCATGTAATGCATAGCTGGTTTAGACAAATATAGGCAGAAAAAGTCTGAACTTCTATGCAAGGGGAAATCTAGTGGAATACCGTTAAGTAATTAATTGCTACAATCTTGAAAGGAAAGTTATTAATGAATACCACTTTTATCTGAATGTGTACCTCTTTTTATTTATTCTAATGCCAGTCACATCACCATGGCAAAAATAAGTTGTTGGGGTTTTCTTAGTTGATCTCACCCAAAAGAAATAATTAAGAGGTGGTATATATGGTTCAGCATTATGAAATGCTTGAGCTGTAAGCTTTACACATTTTTGGGGGGGGATGTATATTAAGAGAGTTTTAAATAAAGCATTTAAAGCAGAAGATAGTTTGGCTAAGAATTAAAGTCTAAACACTAGCACAATAGAAAGTATAAAACCAGATGTGGGTGAATGGATGCACAGAGGGACCTTTCAGCTATCAAGCTCTCTGGGATTTCTGACAGGTAATATAGGAAGTGGGATTTTTTTTATTCATTTGTTTTCCTTTAGCATAGCCCTACCATTAAAATTTAGAAAATTTGACTTACAAAAAACACAACAGAGCAAATAAATTTGGAAAGTTGAAGTTTACAATTAAAAAAAAATAATCTTATAGTTTATATATGTGATCTTTGTTTTCCTTCATTTGTGCTGTATATAGAAACTAAATGTAAGAATAAGTTGGTGTCACTATTTGACCTGGAAAAGAACTGGATAGGGAGGAAAAAGTATCTCCATTGAAAGAATGGAGAAGAAGGCCTTGACTCTGAATTCAGAGGCAGCATAATGCCTGTCCTGTGCTTGTCATCATTAAATAACTCTTTATAATAGGACAAGAATTAGGTTATAAAGTTCTGTGGTTTTGATTCCCCCTCTTCCCAATAATAATAATAATAATAATGAAGTCTCAAAATAAATGCAGGCAACTTAAAATAAAGATACATTACAGAGTAAGAATGCCAAAATAGCTTTGTTGGAACTCCATGATGGGAAGTTGTGCCTTTAACTGAATTAACAGCTTTGGGACACATCTTGAGAGTGACAGAAGCTTAGTGAGCAAGAGGTTATAATATTGAGGGGTTCCCCCCCTAATGATTACTGCTTTAAGTCCCACTTGTGGAGAAAATGTCATTTCACTTGAACAAAGAACTTTAACATCATTTATTTGTAGAAAATGGCAAGTTTTATTACATATGTGTTGAATTCTCTCATTCAGAACTCCAATTTGCAGCCTTTCAGTACTTCAAGGGGATGTATAAAAAAAAATGGGGAGTCCTTTTAGTAGGGTCTGTTTCAATTTGATATGTAAAATTTGATATGTCTTAGTTTACATATTTTAAAGTTATCTTACTTCAGACTCCCTGATTGCTGGTGAAGAAATGACCATATTGGTTTGTATCATATTTTGAACCTTAAAAAGAAAGAAAGAAAGAAAGAAAGAAAGAAAGAAAGAAAGAAAGAAAGAAAGAAAGAAAGAAAGAAAGAAAGAA